>JAGFPH010001242.1:0-26154 GCA_018207615.1 Philaenus spumarius | reverse complement strand
CATATTACATAACAGGTTACATAAGAAGCAGTACCGGTAGTAGGAGGGAGGGGCATAGCTAACTATATCTAGACGATTCCATAACGGATGAATCCAGTACTGAAATAGGTCTCGATAATGGAGGAACTCCGAAACGCGTCGACAAACTTTAGTGAAAGTGTTACGTTAGGATTGGCAGAAAATTGTACTAAAACTTATTTCATGGACCCTAGCAGATATAATTTGTATAATAACTTTAAAATTATGTTTGAATAATTAATTTTGACTAAGAATTAAGGGAGACATGATGTTGCCACAAAAAAAAACACATTCGAGAAACAATATACAGTAGACTTCCGCTATTCCAAAAATCCGCCTATTTCGAAAACATACACAGAGCCTAAGCTAGATGAAAATGCCTGAAAACAAATTGGAATGAAAGCTGGTTACTTACAGTACGTGTCGGCTCTATTTATACAATTCTGTAGAATCATTTTTAATCACTGCTAAACACAAAAAATAACTAATTTACGCACACTTAAGTGTAGGTTTACACCATCCGTTTTTTCCCTTCCGTTGCATTGCATTTTAGTGAAATGACATTGACAACACTTTAATTTCAATGGTACTGTAGTTGGAATTGTCCGGTTTTGTTTCCTTCACATTTTCCATCCGTTTTAAGGGAAGGAAGCTACTTCAACAAGCTTCCGCTGAATCGGGTCCGACAAAAAGAAGGAAGGATTAGATGTAACAGCTAGGCACTAGCGGTTTTGTTGCCACCTGCCGGTTGCGTTCATCCTTTTTTATCCTGGATTTTTGTTATCTCGAAGGAATTTTACTTTTTTTTCAATGTTTTTTCAAGACGATGCGGTACTAACAGAAAGACTGCGGAATGACAATACGGACAGTTCGAACAACCTATCACTCCCCTGGTCACCAGTACCGTCTCAACAATCCAACGTGGACGTTGCCGGAATAGTGCGTGGATTTTCCGCTTATTTTAATTATTACGACCTCCGCATGGAGTGAAATGTGTTTTGTGTATGTTTTATGTGTATGTGTCTGTGTTTTTATTATTCATGATGATGGGTGAATACCCGAAACTGCAGTAGAAAGTTAATACATTACCAAAATAAGGATTAGTAGACGTTTATTTACACTGAAATTAAATTCACTAATCCGTGGGCTACCACAATGGAGTTTAAAAAAAAAGGATGGTGTAAACCTAATCTAAGAAGTCAAATCCGTGATTTTTCTAACAAAGAGCACTGAATCGACTTGTGGAAGCAATGTTCCGCCATCGTCACAAGAACATAACATAATTTGGGGTTGATGAAGCGTGTTGTTCGATTTAGCGTAAGGCAATGTCAAGAGCATTTGCCGTGTCAAGAACGTTTGCCTTAACAAGTATCGACGTTGATATCATTCATAAAATCCGCCTATTCCGAATTCCCGCTAAACCGAACAGTGTTCGGTCCTAATTAGTTTGGAATAGTGGGACTCTACTGTACAAATGTTTTAAAAAAAACACACAGGTTTTACTACCTCGGGATCTCTATTATTATTCCTGTATTTTTTTGTTTTTTTGTTAGAAAGTTGTTTTATTTTTTACTTTAGTTTAATAAAATATTGTGTTATTATTATTTATTGTAACAATTAATTGTTATTACAATTTGTATCAATTCTGTAAATCAAAAACAATAACAAATCAATCAATCAAACATTTGTATAGGTGTTTAATATAATGGTGAGAAAGTATACTGGGTCAGTTCTATTGCAGACGTCGTGTCAACCAATCTTGTACAAACTGAACATACCTGAGCCAAAGCCAGATTCTCCTGATCTTCCTTCCTGGAGGTAGCTGGGTAGAACACTATATTATCTACTGTTTGTATTAACTCCAGTTGCACTGCACACTTGATAAGAAGTCCAGTGAACAGGGAACCCATCTAAAGACAAAACAAGTGGTTAGCAAGAAAACAAAACACTAACGCTCTACAAATATTGAACTATTTTAGGACCGTCTGACGATATATCGTCAAACTATTTCAACGCCTGAAAGAAAATTTGACGATATTTCATCAGTTACGAAAAGTTTTATTTCACCATAGTTAAATATGTAAAAGTAATGAAGTTATTATTTTTAAACACTAATAATGTAATTTACAAAGAGTATAATAACAATTATTAAAACATAATGTGAACAAATAGATGAACAAACTGTGTCAATGTTCAGCCCTTCTGTGGTGATCAGCTGTCTAGGCCTAAGAATTCTATAAGCGTAGTACATTTATTATCTCTTGGTTTAGGATAAATAAGAAACTGCGAATTTAGACTGCAATATACTGTTATTCGAGTTTTAATCTTGTGTTCTAGTTATTTTACTGTTATATTTTACTTCCAACATTAGGTTTCCAGAAGAGCATGTGCAAGGTGGGGTGAAGGCTGTCATGGTGTGCCAGTAAACAATAGAAAGTATATGTGTGCGGTCATGGGACCCAAGTCAGGAACAAAGTTCATCACGCATTTTCTTCAATTCTTTTACCAGCCTTAACGGCAACATACACACATAATTTTAATCTTTTAATAGCCGTTTATTATTAGTTTGTTTTTTATACAAATATTTACTGTTTCCATACGTTTAATGTTATTATAATAAAGGTGTAGAATTAATTATAACATCAAAGCTAAGATGGTAAACACAGTGTAATGTCCATTCATTGTAAATACATTCAATAAACACAAAATGTTGGTTCATCAGTCTAGGCCTAACCTAAAATTATAGTGTGTATGATTAATTTATTTTACCTGTCTTAACGACAACATGCATACAATAATTTTAGGTTAGGCCTAGACTTAAAATTACTTTCTAGGCTTAACCTAAAATTATTGGATGTATGTTGCCGTTAAGGCAGGTAAAATAAATTAAATATACTCACAATAATTTTAGGCTAGGCCTAGACTGATAAACGAACATTTTATGTTTGTTGAATGTATTTCAGGGCTTGACGATAATATCTGAACTACGCCGGACGCAATCGATCGTCTCTTAATTTACATTGATAAACCAAAACACATGTTTCTTGAACGTATTTACATTCATTGCCATACCAACCAATTTTGTAACACTTTTGCGTTACTCGTATTTTATATTTGTCATTGAAATAGCAACCAATTAATAATACTTTTTTTATTACGCATTACATTTCCTTTTTGTTAACTCTTACCGCAAACCGCGTTAAAGAACTGTGTTCCAAAAAACAGTAAACAATTACTTAGTATACCAGTAGTTTTTCATTTTAGAGTAAATATGTGTCTACAAACTGCGTTAGTTGTAAAGTATTTCCAAAGATTTAATGTGCGTATTTCATTTCAAATTACACTTGTGCTAGGTTCTAAGATAGGTTACGAGTAAAATTTAGAAAAAAGATTAGGTTATATTTGTTGCTGTATATTTTGTTGTTTCAGTACTTATCTTTATGAAATTTTCAGGATTAACCCTCCAAGTGCTGACTTTATTGCTCTTTAGTGCTAAGGGTTTTTGGTTCCGTGCATGCTTATTAACTAAAATCATTATAAAATACTCACTAACAGTAAAGTAAGACTTATTATACATAATTTTAATCACAATTGCATGATCTTTACAGTAAATAGCTTTAACAGGCTTACCTTATAATTTTTTTACTTTTTTTTTGTTGACCAAAGTAGAAATAAAAAAAATAAATTTTTTTGTGTTCTAAAACCTCTCACTCAAAATATGTAAAAAAAGTAATGTAGAAAATTCAATATAGCCAAAAGTTGCACAATTTTATGGTGAATAGAAATATATATATAACACTACTACTTTGCTGCAAAAAGCAAACTTTTTGTCTATAAAAAAAAAAACTAAATTTTTTATAAAAAATGGTTTTTTTGCACAAAGAAGAAAAACTTGCCTCTAAAGACATAAAAGTACTGTCTAGGCCCAATATTTATGGTTCCAATTTGTTATAAAGGAATAACACACACATTATATACAAGAAAAAAAAATTACAGTTCAAAGTCTCTAAAAATCACTATTTTCAAACGCACCTCTAATAGCCCTTAAATTGCTAAGTTCACTCATAATTACTTAAAAAATAAATAAACATTTACAAAAACAAATAAAATTAAACTGATCTAAACTAAAACTAAAAATGAATAGCAACTAGTGGATAAACAAACAAAATCCGAGTTCCGAGCGTCTATCTACGCGTAGGCCTACTACACGACTATATACCGTATATAGATACTTGATTTGACAATTCTGCCGAAGGTTTGTTTGAGTTGATATCGTTATGAAACTCTGAATTGTAATAAAGTGACTCTTTCCAAACACAAACATACATAGAAGTATCCGATTGTATTAAAAATAGCGGCGTCGTACACATTTACAAAATGTGTTGCGCAAACGTCGCATATGCGATGTTAGCACCGTAACGCGACTTCTATACATTGCATATGCGACGTTAGCACTTGGAGGGTTAATAAAAAATATAATGAAACTGATAAAAAAAATATAATTTTCTACTGTAAAATTTTTGTTTGTTTTAAAAAAAGGAAAATTCAACACACAATTTATATTTTTCCTCAATTTTGGCGTTTTAAAATAAAAAATATAAATTATTTCAGCTTATTTGTTCATTCATAAAAAGTCCCTTCCATTTAAAAACAAACGCTTGTAAAAAATATTTATAAATCAACCATTTTGAGATGTTTTTAACAAAAGATTGCAAAAATGTCTACATTGCAGTGAGCAGTTTTTAAAACCTCTCACCTAAATTTAAAGAAAGCTTATAATTATAGCCTGAGCCGCAGACGTGATTTGACCGAATTTAAAAAATTCAGTTTTTATGGTTTAGGGTTTCGACCAACTATTTTTGAAATCGGTCTGTTCACGAAGGCGCTGATAGCTGCCTGCAAATATGAAATATTAGTAGAATTGGTTTCCACTTTCAGCCTGCAGCCCCAACGTTCATTGAAGACTGGATTGAAGACTGCTTCTCTTCTGATCAAAAGATGCCCCACATGGATTTCAACAGGATACTTTTATGAATACTTTAGAACAAAATGTGCAGAATAATATCCTATATAGCCCAGTCGGTATAGGTTACAACTACCAGTAATTTGCAATATGGCTGAATTTTTTTTTATAAGTACATTAAAGTATGTAGATTAACATAAAAAATACCACCGTGTAGGGCAAGTATTTTTCAATAAAAAAGGTCATATGTATTTTCCTCCGAGCAATGGTTTGTCTGGAAAAAATTCGATAATGCAGGTATGTATTTTGCAGCAGGGGAAATCACTAAAAGGGGACATCTTATTCATATATAAAGCGTTGGCTCATTCTAAATTGACCGAATTTTAATTTATCGAATTGAAACTTGGTATAGGGGTTAAAATATATATTTTAAACAGTTATGCTGAGTCTCAGCTTGTTATCTTGAAAATGACCCGATCTAGGAGTCGATTTCGATTATCGATTTTAGGAGTACCGGATCCACCAATTCATTTTAAACAGCTCCAGTTTAGAAACTTTTTGGAATATCAACATCAAATTTGTTTTACAAGTTGAGTACACCAGTAAAATATTCTTAGTAAGTATGAACGATTTTTGTCATGCTATTTTTAAAAACGAGGCGCTTGAAAATAGTCTTCTGTTTTACCTAACTCGTTTTAACTATAACACTTTTGGATTCAACGACTCCATTTTCGACATTTTTGAACATATCGATTTAAAAATTGGTACAGAAGTTAAAAACACAATTGTTTTTTGCTACACTTATTTTAAAAACTATATTTAAAAAATTGACTAATCTGCAGCCGATTAACTCAAGCGTTTTGATGAAAAATCTAAAAAGGTCTAAAATTATACTTTTTTAAGTTACTTGTGCTTTGAAAAGCAAATAATAAAAAAGGTTTATACTCCTTGATCATGTTTGAATCTATATATTTAACTTGTAAAAAAACTTTCAGGTTGATATTTTGAAAATTTTTTAAACTGGAGCTGTTTAAAATGACTTGGTGGGTCCGGTACTCCTAAAATCGAGAAACCCATTAATAAGTCAAGTGGCTCTAGATCGGGTAATTTTCAAGATAACAAGCTGAGACTCAGCATAAATGTTTAAAATATTTATTTTAACTCCTATGTCAAGTTTCAATTCGATATATTAAAATTCGGCCGATTTAGAATGAGCCAACGCTTCATATATGAATAAGATGTCCCCTTTTAGTGATTTCCCCTGCTGCAAAATACATACCTGCATTATCGAATTTTTTCCAGACAAACCATTGCTCGGACGAAATAAATACATATGACCTTTTTTGTTGAAAAATACCTCCCCTACACGGTGGTATTTTTTATTTTCCTCTATCTTCATCCCAGCTCGAATTATTGAGGATAATCGGAAAAAAATGATAATCGATGTTTTTTTCGACTTTGGGAAATCGATAGACTGGTAAACTTTTTTTATGTTAATCTACATACTTTAATGTACTTATAAAAAAAAATTCAGTCGTATTGCAAATTACTGGTACTTTTGGTCTAAATTGACCTTTACCGACTGGCCTAATATATAAACCCAAAAACGTTCATCATATAACTACGAAAATTCTCAAAAATATATTACTTCTGGTCAAAAATTGTGCTTCCGGTGGATAGATTTTTTTTGCTAACTTCTGAGCGACTTAGAAAACCAACGAGTGACCAAATCGGACGTAAAATGCAGACATTAGAGTGCAAACACATATACAGGGTTAGTTAAAAGTATGGAGACACCCCTTTAATTCTCCACCGAGCATTGATACAAAATCCAAACCCGGGGGTTATTTATAGGTCATAAAAGCACACTTCCCCATGCATAGGGCAACGTTGCCCCCCAACTAAAAATCGGAATTTTTGGGGGCTACTTAATATTTTTAAATGGGAAGTATGGTCATGTGATACCTCATTTTAAAGGTCTATTCAAGACTAGGAAATTGAATAAAGAAAATAAAAATCGGACCACCCAAAACAAAATAGCGCCTCTAAACGTGTTGAAATAAATTGACATAAAGTTGCTAATATCTCGAAAAGGAAGAGTTTTTAGAAAAAATTTCAAGAGACAAAAAATGTTTATTTCATTGTGCTTGACCTAAAATATTGCTTCCAAATCGATTTCGTAAATTTTATTTTTACTCCTCCATCTTAAAAAATGTTGTAAAAAATCAAATTTACAAAATCGATTTGGAAGCAATATTTTAGTTGAAGCACTTTGTCTCTTGAAATGTTTTCTAAAAACTATTCCTTTTCGAGATATTAGCAACTTTATGTCGATTTATTTCAACACGTTTACGGCCGTTATTTTGTTTTTGGTGGTCCGATTTTTATTTTATTTATGTAATTTTCCTAGTCTTAAATAGACCTTTAAAATGAGGTATCACATGACCATACTTTCCATTTAAAAATATTGAGTAGCCCCAAAAATTCCGATTTTGAGTTGGGTGGCAACGTTGCCCTATGCATGGGGAAGTGTGCTTTCATGACCTATAAACAACCCCGGGGTTTGGATTTACTATCAATGCTCGGTGGAGAGTTAAAGGGGTGTCTCCAGACTTTTAACTAACCCTGTATAAAGTTTTTAATGACACCCCATCATGCTCATTGACCACTCCGGACCTTGGGTCTCACCATAAGAGTCACTGCGCAATAGCTCATCTTTCCTACGGAAATTCACCAACAACATTTTAGAAAAAATATTTCTATACTGGCTACATTCTTATTTATTACCAACTCACTTTAGCATTAGCCAAGTCCTCGCTGTTGGAAGTTATACTGTTATTGCTATGTACACTGAAAGTACTGTTGGATCTCTTCAATATTCCAGGCCTACCTGAGTCAATCTGCCAACAGAATACATCTTACTTTTATTTAAATAGATAAGCTTAAATCTCAACTGTTTTGTAATTACTCATCTAAAACACCAATTTTTACTTTCCTTACCCTATACGTAGTATATGGAGAAAGTATTGTGGTCGTCCAAATTTTCGAATATGAATTTTTAGTGGAATTATCTGTTTTGGTGCTCCCTGAACCCCAAAAAAATGTTTAGTGGAATTATCTGTGTTGGTGCTCCCTGAACCCTAAAATATTTTTAGTGGAATTATTTGTTTTGGTGCTCCCTGAACCCCAAAAAAATGTTTAGTGGAATTATCTGTTTTGGTGCTCCCTGAACCCCCAAAAAATGTTTAGTGGAATTATCTGTGTTGGTGCTCCCTGAACCCTAAAATATTTTTAGTGGAATTATTTGTTTTGGTGCTCCCTGAAACAAAAAAATATTTTTTTTATGATGTCTGTCCGTTGTCTGTTAGAATGTGTACAGAGCTGGAGACCATACCAACGGTCCGATTTTGATGAAATTTGGTATGTAGGTGTAGTTCTGGAATATCTCCAGGAATTGTTTTCATTTTTTCAAATTTTTGATTTTTAAGGGATTTATCCCCCCAAAAATGGCCAAAAAACTAGAAAAATCTAAATTTCTCAAAAACGGTTCTAACGATTTTGATAAATTTGGATTATTTGTAGCCCTTAATGTACCTTACCATATGCAAAAAACCGCATCTTTCTAAAAATTCTCGTTTAGGTAATAACAATAATAATTGATTTTTGAGGATTTTTGGCCAAAAAGGGGGTTGTTTTTCAAAATTTTTCAAAACCTTTTTTCGTGCATCTATACAGGCCTAATTGACATGTTTGGTGCAAATTTGTTTGAAATTGATCGAATAATAATAATAATATAATATGGATGTGTGTTACATGCATCTAATATTTTCCATGATAACATTTTCCTACTTTTGCAATTCTAAATAATCACCTCCTATGCTACTCTTGGGAAGGAATAAAGTTTCAACTGGGAGAAAGTATGTGGCAGATATCTGGTACCATTTATTACTTTTATTACTAACCTTTCAGCATAGTATCTTGACGTATCTTATGCATCAAGCAAAACTAAGATTTTAATCAGGGTGTCCACAGAAAATCTGTTTTAATTTTCCCCGACTTTCCATGACCTGCTTACCAAAATTTCCCTGACTCACTAAAATGCATAGTATGTTAATTTTTTAACCCTAGCCCTGTTTGCTCAATTGAGCGCTTGGCCTAGGTCTCACACTACACAATTGACAACTCTACTTTGTATTGAATATTTCACCCACTAAAAATCAGTCCAATCGTGATAAAACAAAAACCGTTGGAAAGGAAATGATTTGAACTTTAATTTTTTGTGGTTACAAATTTTTTCTAAAACGTATTTCTACACATGTCGTCATCTTTTTAAAATTGTAGTTTTCTGTAAAGTTATTGCCGCGCGTAAAAAACACAGCGAAATTACTCAACTTTGTCACTTCTCTAAAGCTCAATATCGCTCAACAGAAATATTTCGACAATAATATAAAGATACCATTGGATTCGTCAAGATTAGAGTTTTCTAAAACTGCCTTCCAATCAGACACCACTCTCATAGTTTCGAAAATATAAAGGTTTCTGTAAACTCTTGCAATTGGACGGTTTTCAACCAATAAAACAGCACATTTTGCATTTGAGATATCTCTTACAATTCAAAATATTTGTATAGACTTGTTTGCATTTATTTTTAGACCAAAGTTCAATCTTTCGTTTGGTGTAAAGCAAACCTTATTTACTCCAACGGTTTTGTTCGTACAGTGCTGAGAAATACTGGCAAATGCCAAATTCAAAACTCGACTTTCTCACACTCCCGAAGAAGTTTAACGTTTTTTCACACGGAATTTCATATAGGATTCATGCGCGAGTAGTTTATTTATTTGATTAAACAAACACTTTTTGTTAACTATTGTAAAGATTTTAAGTTAGCAACCCAAATAAAACTGGAAATACAAAAAGATTAGCTAAATCAGTTTAAAAAAGGACACAGGGACACAACAAAAACTGTATAATTGTTGTACACTTCTTGTGAAAAATATCTGGAAAAAATGTTACAATAGTCTGAGTTACGGCAGATTAGAGCATTCAAAATTCCCCTCAAATCCATCACTGGGGAAGATTTGTCCAACTTGGGTTATGGCAAACTAGAGTAGAACATTACCGACAAGTCTGTCATAGGGGAAGATTTCCCTGACTTCCAAGACATTTTGTCTCTTTCCCTGACACTCCCTGACTTTCCAGAATGTGGACACCCTGTTTAATGTAATTTAACCTCTCACTCACTCACTGACTCACTTATCACGATTTCTCAAAAACTAAGCAAACGGATTGAAATGAAATTTGGTATGTAGCTTCCTCTAGGGCCATAAGTGTTCACTAAAAAAGGGTTTTAAAAAATTGGAAATTTTAGGGGGGTTTGGGGGGTAAAAATGACTAAATCACGATTTCTCCAAAATAACCGAACAGATTGGAATGAAATTTGGTATGTAGCTTCCTCTACGGCCATAGGCGCTCGCTAAGAAAGGGTTTTAAAAAAATCTAAATTTTAGGGGGATTTGGGGGGATTAAAATTATTAAATCACGATTTCTTCAAAACTACCGAACGGATTGGAATGAAATTTGGTATGAAGCTTCCTTTAGGGCCATAGGTGCTCACTAAGAAAGGGTATGAAAATTTCGAAATTTTAGGAGGGGTTTGGGGGGATCAAAGTTACTAAAATCAGATCTTTTATTATTATGACAATAGTGCTTTTATTATTTAAGATCTTTATATTATATAAAAGCCAAATACCACTCACTGACTGAACACTTAAAAAGAATACAATTACGTTAAAAAGACTGAAAATACCAACCACCGCGGGCAACGCCGTACGGGTCAGCTAGTACTTATATATTTGTAACTCACTTCCATATTCTGACTCCAACTCAGCAGCTCTAAAGGAATAGTGCACTTGAACATATCCAACATGCATTGGCAAGTCTTGTCCCAGGTGTTTTCGTTAAACTTTAGACCATTAGAAATGACTAGATTCTCTAAACAATTTGTGCCTGATCTCGCCAGCTGTTCATTGGCTGAAACAGAAACATAATGGTCTGCTAAACTTGACAATAACTTTATTAAAATCTATAACTATACATATAAATAAAATTATTGAAGTGTCCGTCTGTGATTTCGAAATAAATTATTTTTTCCAAGCTTATATAGTTATTTACACTTTACCAAAACTAAAAATGGATTTTTCGTTTTTTTGTCTGTCTGTCTGTTTGTCAGGGCTAATCTCCGGAATGGCTGAACCATTTTGACAAAACTTTCATTTGCATGTACAGTGTGACATATCCAGTCCATGTAACAGGAATATATAAACATGCAAGTAAATTCCCATAACGTCTAAAACAAGGAATAATGGTCTAACAGCTAAGGAGACGCAAGATTCAGTAATCAACATTTAATAAATCATATATACATGTATAAATCAATTTGAGACACAAGATAATTAAAACTTGAATGACTTAAATAAACGTAAAATTAAAAATAAGCAGACTATAATATAAAAAAAGAGCAGACTTAAATATTAAATAAACAAAAAGAAAAACATTAATGAGTAAAAGTATATAATGTGTTTAAGTAAAGAAAAGTTCATCATGAAACAAAAACAGTGGTGCATATAGAAGGAACAATTCGGAGAGTAATATAAATAGTCACATAACAAACATTCTCAATAATTAAAGTTATAACGTTGAAGAAAATCATATTACATAAAAAACCTATAACATATAAACGTTTATCTTAACACAAAATATAGATCTAAATTAGATCTAGTACATAGTGAAACGTTACGTTGATCCTGAAGGCCTTGTACGGCTACCTCAAGAAGTCAAGATGGCGTTTAGATAAGTCGAACTGGTGTATGGTGTAACAGTAATGTTTGCTTAAATATGGTTTTTTAGTGCAGGAGAGTGATGATTGATAGATCAAAGTAAACTTGGAGTGATCTAGTGGTGGTGTACGCTTCGGCGTTAAAATTTGTTAAATGATCGTCGAATAAATAAGAATTGTCTATTCTCGACCATGTGACTGTGTTACTAGACCTACGATACTTCGCAGAACATCGAGTGCAACGCAAGTATCTATTAATATCACAAAAATCCTAGGTATTCATCGAACTTTTTGAACCTTTTTATAAATTTTGTTGGCCATACAATCACATAATTTTAGTCTGCATTAAAAATTTAACTTTTTCACATATGATTTCACTTTAACTTTAAACTGCATCTTAGCTTATTTCATATGGTTATAAGTTGTATCTTATGTTATGTCTTGAAAATTTGTCTTACTTAATTCATATGATAATGATAGATTTGTTTGTATATAATTACTTTTCTAAGATGAGTGAGTAAAAAGCATAGTTGTTTCGTCAAAATGTCTTAGATTTCATTATTAACCATGACCTCCATCTAGTGTGTACTTTCGCAGTCAAGGATTCACAACCCGAGAAATTAAATTGGTAATAAAGGTTTTATATAAATTATGATATGCATAATTAAAAGTAGAGAAGCATAGATATACTTTATATGTGGAATATTGAGTTTTTTAAGAGTTAAAGTAAAGGAAGTTTTTGAAGTAAAGTGTTGATTTATAAGTTAAAGCTAAGGTGGTTTGAATAGTGAGTATTTTTTGTAGTGGAGGTTGAGTAATGAGATAAGTATTTTTACAATTGAAGTTGAAAAGTGAGAAGAGTATTAAGTGTAATTAAGAATAATAAAGTGTAGGTGAGGAATAATCCACATATATCGTTTTGTATCAGTTTGAACATTTTTTTTTTATTTTTATTTCAAATTTTTTGACGACCTCACATTTTTTTAACAGTTATAATCATCTTATTTTCATTTTTATAACGCTACACGTTATAACAGGACTTTTCAGAGATTAATCTAGACTACTTTTTATCCTGGAAATATTTATGGTTCCTATTTAAGAAATTGAAAAAATGTAAAAATTATGGCCAATATTAGAAGTTTTGCAAACAGACGTGACACATGACTATTATAAATAAAACAACTAATTTTTTTTAAAAAACTTAACACTTTGACCAGATTGTCTGTATTTGAATTTACTGTTTAGCCGTTTAATATATATCAAAACAGTATGCAATAATGTGAAATGTACTCACAGATACACCTCAAAACTTGATTCGTAATTTCTATGTTCGCTCGGGAGTTATGAATAACAATGTGGCGGAAAACGTAATTTTTAACGTTTATTGGTGCATAGCTAATAATTTACGTAGGCCTAAAAGGATAGATCGATTTGGGGCGAAACTCACTGCGCGTTTTTGCGCCGTGGAACTTAAAATCGTTTGTTTAGTTGCGTGTAACGGTAAAACACAATATTTACATGATAGTCTGTTTATTTATTTAATCCATCTGCGAGTAAAGCCGTAGGTTCCATCCAGTTTATTAATAAATCTACACTTCTCATAACTCTGGTGCTTTTTTATGAGAAATGGTAGTTGTGACGCTTTAATGGTAGTTTTCCCCATTAATAATTTTTCGTACTTAAATGTATGGATTCCATTGTTTGTACCAAAAATATAATTCTTGAGTCCTTCTTTTTCTCGCTCATTTTGTAAATCAACAAATCATTTTTTAGCAAAGTATATTTTTTGTTTTGATTTTATACAAGGAATACTATGTTATCGTAGTATTTTTTTTATATTTTTTTATTGGCACACAGTAAAATTATCTTTGAACAACAGATTTGAATTGCCCAGATTAATAAGACAGAGCTTTTCAGTTAGATCTCAGCACAGTACAACGACCGTGATGTCTAAACACTGCAGTTGTTTAAGCATTCTAAAACACAGTTTGCCACGAATAAATTTATCTCATACTACGTTAACTTGCCTTGTACAAGAAAAGTAAATCCTACAATAATTGCTCTTCTACACAGCCAAACTTTAAACACAATTTTACTTATTTATTTTCTGTCAACTCCGGTCCTTCTGATAGTATTTTAACGTCCTCAGACAAACTATCTACCTTTGGAGTGAACATTGCTGAAGAATTTGGAATGAGGCAACACTGATATGTTTCCTGGTGAGGAAAACTCGAACCCTATTTTGCAAGGCATTAAAAAATCACCTGATGAATTTGAAACTGGCTCTCGACAAATACTTTCCTGACCTGGACATCAATATTATGACTGTATTCGAAATCCGTTTTCCATCATCATGCAAGTTGAGGACATGACACTTCAAACCAAATTTATTGATTTGAGAAATGACAGAACTCTGCACCTCGAGTTCAATGATGCCACACTGAACAGCTTTTGGATTAAATGAAAACCAAAAAATCAGCAAAGGATGTTGCAAAGCACTTAAGTGGACGATACGAGGGTTTGCCATTCTAAAAACAAATTTCCCATTAATTTAAATTACCATTAAAGACAAAAGTTACCACTGTACCTAGCTTTGAATAAACGTTTTTGTTCTCTTTATGTAATACTAGAGGGCTCTATTGGTTGCTACGATAATAAATGTAAATACATGTGTTGGTTCATCAGTCTAGGCCTAACCTAAGATTTTTTTTGACTAAATTTAGTCTACAAATATTGAAACAAAAAAGGTCTTTATCAAAATGAATTATAGCCTATGTTACTCAGGGATAGTGTAGTTTTTTATTAGTAAAACGATTTTTTCAATCGGTTCAGTAGTTCCAGAGATTACCCCCTACATACAAACAAACAAATTTTCCCTCTTTATAATATTAGTATAGAATAGTTATTATTCCGTACTTATTACACTATAAACTCTTATGTTTCTATGGTGGGGTGCCGCATAGTGAGGGCTTCACGAAAAGGGGTATGACTCAAAAAGGTTGCGGACCTCTGAGACTATCCTAAAGTGATTTCAATAAAGATCTGTGGAAGGTCACAATTTAAAACACAGATGACCAGAAGGAAATGAAACTGGATTGGGCACATTTTGCAGCGAACTCAGAATGATATTGTAATCTGCAGGCAAGTAACACAGGGTGGTACAGTATTCTGGAAATGGCACTATAAATATGCCTTTGCAGAAAATAGATCTCTTGCCTGGTGTTGGAGTGATTTTGACGAGAATATGACAATCACTTAAAATAAAGTAAAAATTGAACTGCACTATTGCTTACCCTGCTGTACACACCAATGCAGCTGTACATACAGTTCCTGCAGCAAGAGTGGGCCTAAAATATCAAAATACTGTGAGAATACATCCACGATGGCGTATAAGGCATGGTTACAGGTAGTCGTCATCCATTCTGCTTTCTGAAAACACAAACGCAAGTTGTTAGACTAGAAGTACAAACGTACACTTTAGTTACATATTTTGTATTCCTTGCACATTTAGAGGATAAAAGAAACTAACAAGCCTCAGATAATTCAAATGTTTTGTGATTTATTAATACCTACTTGTTCTGCAGTTTCAATATAAAATTGTAGCAGTGTGATAAATTGAATTTTTGAGTTCGAGATGTTGTTTAGTACAAATTATAAAGTTCAAGAAAAAAAAATAAACCTGAGGTTTAGGAACAAGCATGAAACGAGAATTTATCAAATACAAGTTATCGAGAAAATGAGAGTGGAGCGCTTTTAGAGACAAGAATGAAACAAAATTTGAAACTCGAGTTGAAGGAGAGAAATATCAAATACCTTTTTACATCACTGAAAGAAATATAATTTATATGAGGAGTAATAAAATTATTATTGAGTTAACCTTCTTTCAATTTGCTAAGTAATAATTACTAAAAAGCCTTAAAACCATGACATTCATTTTGAAACAACCCCTATATAAAAGAAAAATTTATAAATGTTGACGAAATAATTTCAGCAGGGTTTTCATTAAGGGTCGGCTCTAGTAAAACAGAAAGCAACCTGCGACTCCCTATAGCGGCAGTAGGTTACGCAGACATTGCTCAGCCTAAATCCATTTAAAACCCACAATTGTTCAAATAGCGTTTTTAAAAAAATACTAAACTCTTGGGGACGAAATTCTTCATGCGAATGGCTTGGTAATTTTTCGCTACAATTAATAGTGACAATGTAAAAAAATATTCAAAATCAATATTTTAAATTGTTAATAAATATTAAACAAAATATTTTTCTTAGTTTTGAAAAAGCCATTTGCATGCATATTGACCATAGCTTTAAAATGACGTATCGTTCATAATTATCCGATCAAAAGTAAAGGAAAAAAATGGATTTTAATTTAACATTGATGTTATGGAGTATCAGCCAACATGGCCGACAGCTAGAGCCGACCCTTAAATTAAAAAATTTCAGATCTTAAGGCTCTTCTTTACCTTGAAGAAAACTCCCGAGTGTACAGTATGATTTCAATGCAAAAGGCCTGACTCAAGCCGCAAAATCGTTGAAACATGCATTTGTAATACCGTGTTTCGGATTCTATTTATAAATTAATAATCTGGGAAACTACTTTAAGTTTTAAAGAAGGCTTTATATTTTTTTACGTGTTAGCTTAAAATATGGAAATTATTGCTTAAAACTCCCAAAAAATGCGTTAAAAATAATCGATTTTTACTCAGTTAAACTGTTGATTAAAAGAAGTTGCCGACGATTTCTTTCAATTATGAGATATAATACAAAAGCACAAAGCCTTTAAGAACAATTTAAGATGTTTCACAACGTTTTAGGTTGAAAAACGGCGTCCGAAACATGGTAGTACAAAGTGCATATTTTTGCTTTTTTACGCAAGGTATAGAAGACCCTTAAGTGACTGGGATATTGCATAGTACTGGATGTTCTACTTTATATTCTATATTATGCAAAGATTTGTATTTTAAAGAGATGTATAAATTAGTGAGTACATAAACATACTTTAACTCTTGTTTCCTGACTACTTTTCACTATTATTTCAACTGTACAATATTTTAAAGTGCATATTTAACTGAGCGATACGATAGATTCAGTTAATGTACTTACTATTTTACCATTCTACGCAATTTAAAATAATTATATGTCCTTCCTACTATTATTTCTAATTAATTTGGATTTTTGACAATCCGGACTGAGTCCCCGTCAGGTTCACATTACAGGGATACTACTGCACAATGTTAGTTATGTTAGTGAATTACGTTCTCACACAAATGTTAAACAACACATGTTGAACAAATGATGCACATAAAATTGTGCAAATTATTTGAACACCTGAAATAATGGAAAGATCAACAAACACAAATGCTGTACAAAAACAAAATACTGTATATTGTTAATTATGCAAGTAACTGTCCTTTTGAGCAACACACCCAAAATGTGATTATGAAGTAACATAACTAAGCCCATGACTGTTAAACACTTTTTACAATAAACGAACACGAATTTCCATAGGAAAAATGAGCTATTGCAGTGGCCCTTATGGTAAGACCCAACCAAGGTCGGGAGTAGCAAATGAGCACCGATCATGGTCCCCAGAACACGTTTTGGGGTGTCAAAAAAATTCATATATATATATGTATATATGTGTTCGCACTCTAGCGGCCGCATTTTAAGTCCGATTTGGTCCAAATTTGGTACACGTGTTGGTTGTCTACGTAGCTCGGACGAGTTCGTTAGCCAAAAAAATCCAACAACCGGAAGTACGTTTTTTGACGAGAAGTAACTATTTTTTTAGATTTTTACTACGAGAATTAAATTTTTTTACAGTTTTTTCTAAAAATATAAATGTAGGAAATTATTCTGCACATTTTGTTTTTTTACGCGACCTTATAGCTCGCTTGGTTCCCCCAAAATCGACCAAAACGTAAAATACCATAAAAGTACCCAGTTCGAAGCCAAGTGGTGCAAACTTGCGAGGCCACTATTCGCAAACAAATTCTATTAATATATTGCGTACACACAGACAGCTGTTCAACGCCTTCGTGAGTAGACCTATTTCCCAAATTGTTGGTTGAAACCCTAAAACATAGGCATATAAACTTAATTTTGGAATATTGTTCAACTCACGTCAGCGGTCCAGCTGCGTGGTCGAATTATTTAATTTACAATTCTAACAAGATCCTCAAATTGAAGCGTAAACAAACACAACACAAAATACACAGTTGCATAAAACTCATGTCGTTTATTAGGTGGATATTTTTAAATAAGTTTGTAAATATGTGTTTCATAAAATGGCAGAAAAACGTAAACAAAGCCTAAATGATTTTATTTTCAGAGAAAATCAATATTTTTACAATATGATGTAAATTGATAGTGAATTAGTTTTTTTGTATTTAATGATTAAAAGTGGTTTGATGAACAATTTTAAATACAGTAGAACCCCTCTTAACCGGTCAGGTCGGGACCGAGACCCTGGCCGGTTACGAGTTTGGCCGGTTGATCCGAGGTTCCCGTAAAAAATAGATTTTAGTTAAAAAATAACCTACAGTACATATTTCATAAATAATAAAGGAAATAAGACGTTATTGCAACTGATTTTATTGTATGTACTGTACATACACACACAAACAAACACTAACAAATTACATGTAAACATTTTAACTTCCCTCGCCTCCTTTTCTCCCCTCCTGTTTTCAAGCACTTTTGCTCTCACGAAATTCGGTAAAGGTTCCGAGAAATAAACAGATGAAGAAAGAGAAACAAAGGATGCCGCTTGGTTAAGTGATTCCAAGAAAAAATGATACAGTTGCCGTGGGAAGCAAGATTTGATCCCCCCTCTTGCTTCCGCAGCAAGAATCAATCGACAAGGCGGCTTCCTTTGTTACGCTCCTCCTCCCCCCCTTTTTCCTGCCACAACATTAAGGGTCGGCTCTAGCTATCGGCTATGTTGGCTGACACTCCATAAGACCAATGTTAAATTAAAATCCAAATTTTTCCTTTATTTTTGATCGGAAAATTATAAACGATATGTCATTTTAAAGCTATGGTTAATATGCATGCAAATGGCTTTTTAAAAATTAAGAAAAATATTTTGTTTAATATTTATTAACAATTTAAAACATTGATTTTTAATATTTTTTAATGTTGTCACTATTAATTATAGCGAAAAACTACCAAGCCATTTGCCTGAAGAATTTCGTCCCCAAGATTTTGGTATTTTTTTTAAAACGCTATTTGAACAATTGCGGGTTTTAAATGGATTTAGGCTGAGCAATGTCCGTGTAATCTACCGCCGCTATAAGGTGATTTTAAATGTTTTTTACGTTGTAACTATTAATTATAGCGAAATATTACCAAGCCATTCGGATGAAGAATTTTGTCCCCAAGATTTTAGTATTTTTTAAAAAACGCTATTTGAATAATTGCGGGTTTTAAATGGATTTAGGATGAGCAATGTCCGCGTAACCTACCGCCGCTATAGGGAGTCGCAGGTTGATTTCTGTTTTACTAGAGCCGACCCTTAACACATACAGTAGCACAAATAACATTGCGTCATCCCGAAATGTCTGTCAAATAATCGATGTTTGAGACTTCGGCCAGTTAATATATTTGATTTTGTTGTTTCTTGAAATAGGCCGGTTAAGCCGAGGACCGATTGATCCGAGGCCGGTTAAGAGGGGTTCTACTGTATGTATTACGTTATTTCTTTGTAATAACAGCATACGTACTTGTCATGTTTACTGTGTTGGTATAGGACGACGGGTTGAACAAACCAAGTGTTAAACATAACTTACCCTTCATCCGATTGTTTAGTTAGTTACACCATCCGAAAGGGAATTAAAAGTTCTACAAAAAATGTATCTTCAAATTGCTTGCTAAAACGTATGGTGAAATTTTTAAACAGCCGCCATTTTTAAACACATGGTTGGATACAATCGCTTATTTTTCTTAAAATAGATCATTGTTAGGTATAACAGCATGTCAAGTTTGAACTCAATCAGTCAAATTGTTCTCTAGATATTAATTATTTTATAAAAAACACAAACAGACAGATGACAAAGTAAGCCCCGTAGACCCATGTTTATGTTGTGAAATATGTTTGTCTTGATACCAGGAACAAATCCACAAAAGGGGACCAGAGAGTTCGGGGACACCCTGTATGTGTTAACTGTTTAATTTACTATTTTAAAATAGGTGAAGATAACCGCTAAAGTTTTTCGCCTTAAAAATAAAAAAAAACTAATTTACAAATTTTTTTTATTTGTAAACTATACTTTTATTATATTATACAGGGTGCGGCAAAACCAACTAAGCAGTTTCTATCGAATATCACTCGGGCTGTGGTGGGGGTAGGCAGTCGCGCGTAGTCTGCCTTTGTTACTTTGGCAATCCCATTTCAGTAGCCAACATGGTTTACCGGTGCAGATCGTGGAAACACCGTACGGGTGTAACAACAGATCTGTAATCTCTACACAACGAGCTTTTCGGAGACGGTTCAACATTATGCGCAACTATGAATGCCGTTCCTAATGCAAACACGATTCTGTCCTGGGTCCGGCAGTTGGAGGAAACTGGCAGCACACTAAGGGCAGATACACATCGCACTAAGAACACCAGAAAATGTGTTGCGGGTGAGAACAGCAGTTCAACAATCTCACAGATGCGTTATGCTCGAAACAATGCAGTTGCATTGGGGATTTCAGACCGCAGTTTGAGAAGAATTAATTCTGCAGTTCGATTTGAAGTTCCATCCCTTCAAAATAATGATTGCGCCCTGCTGGAATTGCTCAAGAATTGACTATGTCAACCGTCAAAATCTGTGTGAGCAAATCCATCCGAACACAGCGGCGAAGCACATTTTCACACATAAGTGGATACGAGACTAAATAGAATTTTCGCTACTGGGCTGAAAATAACGCCAGAATTACTCAAGACAGACCCCAACATTCGCCTAAAGTAACAGTGTAGTGGCGCTGTATCACAATTTGGTGTGATAGGCCCGTACTTTTTTTTAAGGTGGAAGGCGTAATTCAGCGAATTCCACACGTTACGTTTCAATTTTGCAAAATTTTCTGCAACCCAGAATTGACGAGATTGTTGAAGAACATGGACTTCTGGTTCCAACAGGACGGAGCTACGGCTCACACAGCTCGCATTTCACTTGGTGTTTTGAGAGAAATTTTTCCGAGACGCCTCGTCTGTATGAGGGGTGATGTCGAATGGCCTGCTCGGTCACCAGATTTGAGCATTTGTGATTACTTTCTTTCGGGATATCTGAAGGAAAAGGTATTCAAAAGTCGCCCTCACACCGTACCAGATCTAAGAGAGCGGATTATTGAAGAAGTGAACGCCCTACCTCATGATATGTGTGCAAGAGCTGCTCGAAACTTCAGAGGTCGTCTACAATAATGTATTGATGCTAACGGCCGCCATCTTGAAGACATAATTTTTAAAACTAAATGGATGTAAAATAGTGTGTTCTACTGACTTAAAAAAAACTGTGGTGGATACCCCAGGCAGGAATGCGTGCTGCCAATGGGGGAAAATCCAACAGTGTTCCAAACAGAAATCACAGCTTTATTGGAATGTGCCAGGGAAAACCTAAGACTCGGACACATGAATAGAGAAATCTGTATATACACAGACAGCCAGGCTGCATTAAAAGCCCTGAGCTCAAACGAGATCAGGTCAAAATTAGTCTGGGAATGCGCCGAATCCATCAAACAGCTTGCGGGCATCAACGAGGTTACACTCTGTTGGGTTCCAGGACACGCTGGAGTAGATGGGAACGAACATGCAGATAAGCTGGCAAACAGGGCGTCAGCTTCTGACTTCACAGGACCGCAACCCTTCTGTGGCATATCCAAGACGACAGCCATACAAGTGGTTGCCGACTGGACAAGGATGGAACATAGTAGGAGGTGGAAGAACACTCAAGGCTTAAAGATGAGTAAGCTTTCACTTCTTGGTCCATCAAGACAAATTGCATCGGACATCCTGTCATTAAGTAGGTGCAAGGCAAAAGAGGTGATTGCCCTAATCACAGGGCACGGCCACTTCAGGAAACATATGAAAAATATGGGTATCTTTACCGGAGATCCTAAATGCAGGAAATGTGGCCTGCAGGAGGAGACTGCGGAACACCTTATCTACGAGTGTGAGAGGCTTGAGCAGGTGAGTCATAGAACCTTTGGCAGGCTGAACAAAGGACAAACAATACCCCAAGATGACCTTGTCAGCAAGATCCTTAAGGTCAACAGGCTTATGGATCTCGACAAGGGTAACTAAGGGTTCAACATCCTTAAGTGGGAGCGCAATAAGCCCAAGAGGCTGACGTGCTTAAGGTTTCGGACCGCCCACAGAAGAAGAAGAAGAAGAACGGCCGCCATCTTGAAGACATAATTTTTAAAACTAAATGGATGTAAAATAGTATGTTCTACTGACTTAAAAAATACAAAAATTTTCTCTCTATATATCGACATTTATTATTTTATTGCTCCTCAAAACTGCGTAGCTGGTTCTGCCGCACCCTGTACTTCTAAACTTTATTCACTAAAAAAAATGTATTCTAATATAACACTTGAAATTAATGAATCCAATCAGAACCTTATCGCTTTCCCTATACTGTTAAGTTACAATACATACCACCCTTTACTAGCTTACCACATACTAAACAATGCAACTACAGTTATAAATACAAAATCTTGGTTACATTATTCCAGCAAATGTTACCCTGGCAAAGTCAGTCATGACATTACTCCAAACATGTAAAACCCAAACAGTTTCCACGGCCCAACATAAAACTCACACTTTCCTCAATCATTTCCCTGTTCAATTCTTCCGCTTCTTCAAACTTCTCTTCATTTTCCTAAAATTAAATACCAACCACCTTACTCAAGTGTCCTTTAGAAAGTAAGTAGCCATACTTACAACTTGTAATTATATTTTGAGCACATAAGTAAATAAAATGTAAAAGTTAGGTGCACATTATTTCATATTTAGAAAAGTTGCTACATACTAGGCAGTACAAAAGTTACTTTACAAATTTAGTCTTTTGTAATCTGGTCACAGATTTTCAACTGTGCGATAGTATTTATCTGTGTTTCAGATACGCTCCAACAGTCCAATGAAGAAAGAAAATAATTTGAAGATATAAAAAGAAGTAAAATCGGCCGCAATAAAGTAACTTGTACAACATTACGATAAAAAAGCAAAGTAATGCTAAAGATATAAAATATGAAGAAATGGAACTTCGAGATGTGATAAAAAATATGGTGAATGAATTTTATAGCAGCAACTGCTGACATTACATCCATTTGATCCGATATACCCAATAGCCTGATCTGTTGAGACAGAGTCAAGTTTGAACAAGTTCCGACTTGTCAGTCAGCTTTCAGAGCCACTACCGTGTCTGTCGTGCATCATGGATTTTGAACAATGCATTAACATTTTGTTTCAATTTGCAAAAAAGTGCCAAAGAAGCTCATGAAATGTTAAAGTCAGTGTATAGCAATAATGAAGTAACTCTGAAGACGATTTACAAGTGGTATAAGCGACTTAAAAGTGAAAATGAGTCGGTTGAAGACGAGGAACAGTCGAGACGTCCTTCGACCTCAAAAACAGATTAAAACTTGTAAAAATTGGTCAAATTTGTTCGTTTAACAGGCGAATGACTATTCGAAAGCTTACAACATCTCGTACAGGTCCATGCACTGTATTTTACAAATGAGACGAGTGAAAGCAAAATTTGTTCTCAGACTTTTGACTGACGAACTGAAGGAAAATCGTGTCTCAGTTTGCACGGAATTAAAGGATCGTCTTCATGCAGACCCGGACTTCATGGACAGAATTGTAACTCGAGATGAAAAGTTGGGTCTATGGCTTTGATTCTGAGATGAAAATTCAGTGTTCTCGATGGGAAACCAGCAGCTCCCCTCGCCTTAAAAAGGCAACGTTGAACATCAAAGTCATGCTCATTGTTTTATTCGATAGTGAGGGCATAGTGCGAACAGAGTTCATTCCAAGGGGAATAACTGTAAACTCAGAATTTTACAAAGGGTACTGGAACATTTGCAGATGTGCGAAGAGAGACCAAAAAAATGGGTCAGTGGCATACTTCTTCACCACAACAACGCGCCATGCCACAAGTTGCTTTTGATTCGTGAGTTCTTGGGCAGAGAAAGTGTTCCTGTCTGTCCAGACCTGCCTTACTCACCAGTTTTAGCACCATACGACTTCTGGCACTTAACAAAATTAAAAAACATGCTAAAAATAAAACGTTTTGACACCATTCCCGGCAATGAGCAGCTGAAAGCCTTTCCAAAAGAAGCCTTCCAGAAATGCTTCCGGTCATGGATCCAATGTTGGTACAACTGCATCGCTAGATAAGCACAGTACTTTGAAGGAGATTAATTCAAATTCTATGAAAGCTAATTACTTTTTTTGTAATAAAATTATTCACCATATTGTTTTATCACACCTCATATATACAGGTCTTAGAAAATTCTTAGACTCTAAAGTAAATTTAAAAAATTATCTTTCGTAAATTAAATTGAGTTTTGTTAAACTGATCATATTTTCTCAT
Source organism: Philaenus spumarius (assembly GCA_018207615.1). NCBI lineage: Eukaryota > Metazoa > Arthropoda > Insecta > Hemiptera > Aphrophoridae > Philaenus > Philaenus spumarius. Next base: position 1,758 of record JAGFPH010001242.1, on the reverse strand, counting down.
TCCATTTTCCTAATCCCCAACTTCTGAATATCCCTGTTACCGAGAATTTGCCTATCCGAGGTTGTTGCAGCCCACATAACACTTGTTTAATCAAGCCTCTATATAACTATTTTAACTTGCAAACCATTCATTAAACAAAATAGTTAAAAACTTTATTTATTAATTGGGTATTAAAAATATTATCTAAGAACAATAGTTAAACATTAAAGTTAACATAATTAGTACATCATTGTTACATTAAATGTATTCATTTGATTTTGAGATTAATTACACATACTGACTCAATTTTGTGAACACATAGTATGTACCTACAACTCTGGATGGTAAAATGAATAAAACATACTTACTAATTCTCTCAAGGCTGTAGCCAGGAAAACTTTTCGGGGGGGGGGGGGGGAAGGGCCGGGCCGGGGGTTTGGAATTTAACCCCCTTGGGGGGGGGGGGGAGTATTTTCAATATACAGTGCATTGCGTGCTTTGCAAGCCAACCCCCCTAAACGACCTATGACCCGTCTAGTTCCTCCAAAATCAATCAAAACGTAAAACACCATAAAAGCTTTAAAATCCAAGTAAGGAATTTCGGAGGGGGGGGGGGGTCTGACCCCCTAACCACCCCTGGCTACGGCCTTACCATGAATGATTAAGTTTGGATGAAAATTGGCAGATAATATCTTTAAGTTTAACATTATTCCTAAAAGAAATTCAGAACTTTCCTTCGCATCAACAAAGAAAACCCAGGTAATGTCATATAAGACTTTTACAGTCTCCTGATAAAATTTACTTACTTCTGTATGGTGTTCGGGTAGTTTCATGTTATCGAATATTCTAAACAGCACTTGGAACAAATCCTTCCACCAATGAGGTTTGAAAGCGTCCCCGTGAGTCTTCACTATCTCAAACAGCACCGTCAGAGCTCTCGTCCTCACGTCGAGTTTGCAACGACTGACAATACAAGACAGTTCAAACAGTAGAGGAAACCAGCCCCGTACCCATGCTCTGTCTTCCTCAGTCACGGACCTGTCTTCCAAGCAGTATTCTATGTACAGCTGTAAACACAGTACATTGGATAAATAAATAATCTGTTCAAAATGATGGAACTTGAATATTTCAAAGGATGATAAACATTTACAAGTTATACACAAATAATAACTAAATTATGATGCAGAAAATACTGAAAAGGTTAAGATTTTGATAACTTTTGTAACGTGCTGCTCCTATGCTAGCCGTTTACAAACAAATTTATTAATAGAAAAATAAAAAAAAATAAATAATTAATTTTGACAAAAATATTTCTAAGTTAATTTTAATAAAAAAAATAACCTTTGCTGCGTAACAATTATTTATTATATCCTATCTTCAATCCATTTACTTTATTTATTTAATTAAATTATCACTTCAAAATATTATAACACTTTATTCCCTTATTCACAATAAAAACAAACAAACATAACCCCAAAATTGAAATTAGGTTATGTTGTAGTCGGATCCGTGTCTACTACAGTTGACTATTAAATATCTGTTACGCATTAACTCATTGCATCTGTGCGTACAGTTCATTGGTTACACATGGACTCGTCCGGAAGCCCAGCATCCATGTTTGTGCACATGGAAAACTTTGCCTCCAAATCGCATTGCTTACCAAAGACTGACGCCATTTTGAATTACATATAAAGAAAACTGAAACTAGATTTATTATTATAACAAGGTTCGTTTTACCATAAAGTACTTCTGGAAAGGAGAAAACTCAAATTAAGAAAT
>JAGFPH010001241.1:269461-301833 GCA_018207615.1 Philaenus spumarius | reverse complement strand
TAAAGTTTAATCATGATAGGCCTAGAGGATCCTGAGAAAAAGGTACACAAAGTTTCATAAATTAACATTGAAAGGATAGGCCGTACCGAACCCCCTTAAGAAATTCGAAATTTTAGGGGGGTTTGGGGGGATCAAATTTATTAAATCACGATTTCTTCAAAACTACCGAACGGATTGGATTGAAATTTGGGATGTAGCTTCCTCTAGGGCCCTAGATACTCGCTAAAAAAGGGTTTTAAAAAATTCGACATTTTAGAGGGGTTTGGTGGGTCGAAGTTATTGAAAAGAAACACCGAACGGATTGGAATGAAATTTATTATGTAGCTTCCTCTAGAGCCCTAGGTGCTCGCTAAGAAAGGGGTTTTTAAAAAAATTGAAATTTTAGGGGAGGTTTGGGGGGGGGTAAAAGTTACTAAAAATCCCCATAAGAAATACATAGTGTAATATATTTATTGATATATTATATTTTTTGTTAATATACATTTAACTTTGATTTGTCTATCCTGAAAGTCGGGTCGGGCCAGCTAGTACAGTATATTTAATTAAATTACAAGTGAAAAAAACATGGACCAAGACCGGGATTTGAACTCAGGACCTTTACCATTCCGTGTCGCATATACCAGGTATTCAGTATATTGGTTCAATAAATGCAGGAAACCGTGCAAGTGAGATAACATCGACTAATATCTGGAGTGATCAGCGTAGCTCAGTTGGTAGAGCTTTACCACGGAATGGTAAAGGTCCTAGGTTCAAATCCTGGTCTTGGTCCATGTTTTTTCACTTGTAATTTAATTAAATTAATCCTTGCTGAGAAAGCGTGTATTTTTTTTTTTTTTTAACGTCCTGCTGTTTTGCACTTTAAGGCTAATGAAGACGGGACCTACAGTTTTACGTGGAATCCAAACCACAGCCAATGATGTCTGTTAAGAAACCATTAAGAAAATTAATCGGGATCAATGGGAATTGAACCCGGAACTTTTCCATTGATGGTTGCCATTACGATTGATAAAGCTTTCACGCCTTAACAACCACGGCCATCGTGGCTTATGAGAAAGCGTGTAAGCACTTTATATTATTACAAATTAAAAATAATAGTAATACTGTACATTTATTGCAAGTACTATTGTAACCTAAGAACGTCCACCCCCGTACTCGTTACTTCCCACATTTGCAAACAATGAACGTAGCTTATTATCTCAATCTTTAACAAACAAAAATGTTAATGTTCGTTAGTTAAAAATCTTAAATCTCCGAGTGTTCTTCACTGATTGCTTTCAAATTTTGAAACAAAGTTTCATTTGAATACACGAGTGCTTTTACATACTTTTTGAAAAATAACGGCATGTTCGACGTAAAAACAACACAAACTATACTAAATATTTTTCGGCACTGGGAGCGCCAAACTAAATAATAAATAAATATTTTTATTGCCGTTACAGTAATCAGCTGTTTGCTATAATATTTTCATTAACATCTGATTTTAAACTTTGAAGCAATTATTTATATTTCTAACTTTTAGGTTAGGTCTTTATTAAGGTGTAAACCTGAGCCTTTCTGTTTCTTTTAAACTTTATTATAACTGAACTGTTGATATAAAATATTCGAAATAATTTGATTTGGACATTAACCATCTTAGCTTTGTGGTTACTATTAATCCTATACATTTATTATAAAGAAAACAACATAATTATGTGTATAGAAGGTTTGAACGGGGTTGGCGTGCGTAGCACGCAGGGGTATCCCCAAGTATTGTATACAAATTAATGTTTTTGGCTTCTTTGTTTCTTTTTCCTATATGACTCAAAAACTATTCATCATATTTCACTAAAAAATTCGCAGTTTATCCATATCATAGCTAGGTGTGTTTAGGCTTCACTATTACTAAATTCTGAGGGTTGAAATGGGGTTGCTACCCCTATACAAGACACATACATTAAACTAACTTACTACAAGCTATAAAGGTAAAATTATGTAACATTATTTTGAAGTTATGTAAAAGAACTATTTGATATTTAATCGCTTAGGTCAAAAGGATGAAATGGAATTACTACTCTTAAAATTAAATAATATCCATGCACTGACTTTTTCTATATGCTCAAAAATAACTCAACTAACTTCATTAAAATTTCACAATTTACACATATTTGTATCATGATTGTTTACAGAATAGGTGACTACAGTAAAACAGAATAAAATGGGTTAGCTACCCCACACAATACAAATAAATTGCACTAACTTAATACAAGCTATATAAAGCTAAATTTGTGTAATACTATTCTTAAGGGACATAAAAACCACTTACAATGCCATTACTTACGACAAAGTAATGAAAAAGGAATCAACCATTAAAATTAAATCATGCAATAGCGAAGCATTGCCGGGTCAACTAGTTTGATATAACACAACGCTTTAATAATTTGTTAACAAACGGGTGAATATTATAAGTAAGTAGACAGCTCAGTTTCCTGATCGCTTCGTTCACCAACCTCTTCGGCGACTCGTGGCTAAGTAAATGCAAACAGAGTATTGCACACTCGGACAGATTTGAAATCGGGTAGGATTTGAAAACAATTATTTTCCTTGTACTTTACTAGAGGGGTGCGACCCCCACGGTGACCAGCGGTAAAGCATGTGCAAAGCGATTGTTGTTTACTCTGATAGTTTCAAGGAAATTACGATTGATCAGGACAGAGGCACTTGGATCGATGTAGGTTTGGGAACAGCGTTGACCTGGATCTTGACTGCTACTCAGGATGTTTATTTTATTCCCTGAAATATATACAGACACATACAAGATAAGAAAAACAATAAAATAACTTAAGGATAAAGTATAAAACAACAACCTGTAATATAAAATAAAACCTTACTTAAAACAAAAAACACAGAATAGTTTCATTACTGGAATAAACTATTTCTCAACTCCTGGGTCAATCCCGTTTTGACGTTGCAGAAATAAATTATAATCTTCTTATTTATTTATTTGGCCAGTTTCCGCTAGATTAGATACTTTTCATTGCCAATGCAATGTAGGAGTTGCCAACAATTTACATCAATATCAAATGAACAAAATCAAAACAGTACAGAAGAAGCTACAACAGAAGGAGTGTCTCAGACTCCTCTAAACTCCACAAACTCCTCAACTGAGTAAAAATATTGCTTTGTTAAAAAGCATTTAATGTTTGCTTAAAACTGGTGCAACTTAAACTATATTTTATATCAACTGTAGTTTGTTGTACAGTTTGATTCCCATGAAAAATTAACCAGCCTCGTAGACAGACAGGCGATGCCTGAGATATTGCAGGACATTTTTGTCTCGGGTTTCATGTTTGTGCTGTAAAATCCTATCTTGAAATTTATGTTTATTTGCATGAACAAAATTTAGTAATTCATATATATATATATATATTTATATGCAAGGCAACAAAATAAAAGACATTTCTTAAAAAAAAATGCTTACACTGTTCTCTATGCCCTGCTCCTACCATTATCTTATTACACGTTTTTGTATTTTAAATATTCTGTGTGCCTCAGGACAATTTCCCCACAACATTATTCCATAGTTCAAGAGGGAATGGAAATATCCGTCATAGATAGATCTTAGAGTTTCTCTTTTAACTTGACCAGAATAAAATTATTTGTATGGCATAACATGCACTATTTAGTTTCTGAGATCGTGTTTCCAAACAGTCATTCCATCCTGCATTTTTAGTCTCAGAAAATTAACAACATCAACTGTGGCAATATTTTCAAGCTTGTACCAAAAGATCTAGACCATTTTGTTTTAAAGTCTAAAACGCAGGACTTATTCATATTTATTTGTAATCAATTAAAAGTACGTCACTTTTTAATTTATTCTAGACATTAAAAAAGAGAGCTTTATTTAAAGAATACAAGTTTGAATCCCGTATTATTGCTGAAGTATCATCTGCAAAGAGAACAATTTTTCCAATTTTCATAGTACTAGGCAAGTCATTAATATACAATAAAAATATATTATAAAACAAAGAGTAAGAATAGAATTATGGGAGCAGTTAAATTTTCAATCTAAAATAAAGAGATATTAAGAATAAAAGATTCATATAGCCTGAAAAATATTAAAATAAATATATAAATCAATAAACATCAACCTAAACAAACATATAAAAACTAATAAAAAGGTTTAACAGTAATTATATAAAATATTATATATACAATAAAAGTTTGAACAATAATTATATAAAAGGTTATTACATATCTAATGAGCTTGCCTTGTGAGAAAATAACTAGATAAAATAAAACCTGAACACAAAATCTCACAATAAATACCTTGACTAACCTCAAACCCGTTTCAACGACAATGTCGCCATCCTCAGTGATGCACGGGCTACAGCAACCAAACTATAACTTCATTGAATAATAACTATAACTTGAGTTATAGTTTGGTTACTGTAGCCCGTGCATCACTGAGGATGGCGACAATGTCGTTGAAACGGTTTTAAGGTTAGTAAACGTATTTATTATGAGATTTTGTGTTCAGCTTTTATTTTATCTGTATAAAAGGTTATTGTTATAAAAATTCGCTTTGTACAACGTCGTATAAAATATAATAATGAAACCAATTTTGATCAGAAGATAAACTACTAATTTAATTATATTATATATAAGTTTTATAATTACTACATAACAAACTAATAGCGCTTTGCATTCCTGTTTACAAATTTTAAAACCTTATTATGTAAGTTAATCAATTTTCAAGAAAACAAAGTTATAGGTATTTTTTATTTACAATTAACTGTTTAAAACAGATATTTAATCTTTACTGTCACTTGTACCTGAATAGAATTAATCGGCATTAACATTCAGCCTATTAATACCACAGCCAATAACAATTATTAACCTGTCACAGTGATCATTTCACTGTAAGTAAGTTGTAAATGAAACTCTGTTACTTACTGAATTTCCACTGCTGGTGATATTCAGCTGTCACGTCGTATTGCAAACAGTGAGTGACATTGGGATATCGTTTACTCAATAAATAACTCTCGACAGAACTGAATATTATATCAGAAGAATATATTCTTTCTACAGACAAAGACAAACTCTTTCCGTGAAACTGATAACACAAAACGTGACAGGACTGTGATGTATAAATAAGCAAAGGAGTAAGTCGACACCTGGATCTCAATTTGGTATATATTTCTGTCACATATCTGTACAAGTATGTAGGTCACTCGTGTTTTCTTTTTCTTCTCCTTCAGTATGTTTCCTTCTCACTTGTGCCCGTCAACTTCCCACATAAGGATAAAATCCATAGTTTCTTCTGTCAAGGTCCATAACTATAAGATCAATGAACCCAAGGATTCTTTTAATGACGTTGGTCTGTGGAATGTTTTGTTCTGTTTTAGTTTTTTGGGACGAAGTTCCTTAACGCAGTAGGAGTTAACAAATAGAAAATGTAACGCGTAACGATCGGTTGCTATAGCAATGACAAATATAAAATACAAGTAACGAAAAAGCGTTACAAAATTGGTTGATATGGCAATGAACGGTAAATACATTCAAGAAACATGTGTTTTGGTTCATCAATTTAAATTAAGAGACGATTGGTTCCGTCCGGCGTAGTTCAGATATTATCTTCAAGCGCTGAAATTTTAAGTTAGTCCTAGAAAGTGATTTTAAGTCTAGGCCTAACCTAAAATTATTAATTAAATTTAAAAAAAAATAATAATACTAAAATTATTGTATGTATTATTTTAGGCCTAAACGTATGAACCAACATGTTATGTTTATTGAATGTATTTACAATGAATGGACATTTAACTGTGTTTACCATCTTAGCTTTGATGTTATAATTAATTCTACACTTTTATTTGTATAAAAATCTGGAAATTGGTTGACCGTGCAGGCCAACCCTAAAACTTCCCGCTTAGTTTACCAAAAATACCAAAAAACGAAAATTTGTGAATGTTTAAACAACTATAACTTTTGAATGCGTCATTCGATTTTCATTTAAAAAAAAGAATTCTACGCAGTTTTAAAGCACAAAAAGAAAATGTACAGGTTTATATTGATTGGTTGAGAAATCTGGAAGATATGTTAAAAAAATACCAAAAAACGAAAATTTGTGAATTTTTAAACAACGATAACTTTTGAATGCGTCGTCCGATTTTCATTTTCAAAAAAGCAGTCGACGCAGTTTTTTAAGCACAAAAATGTATATATGGTTTTATTATGATTTTTTCGCACGCTTTAAAGTTATTTTTAAAAAACATAAAAATTCCAAAAAAAATTTAGGTAATTTTTTTAAATTTCTTCGGATTGGCTCGATGGGTTAACTCTCAAATCTAATCAGATCTAAGTTTTGATACACCCTTTTGAATGACATGTCGTAGAATTCAATCGGTTGATTCGTTTTTGAGAAACTGTACGACAAAAATTTATTTACAAACATACATCCACACACACACACACACGGTCGGACATCTCGGCGGGAATAGTCAGAATGGCTTCCTGGGACCTCAAAACGTGGAGATTTAATGAAAACTCGACTTTCGAAAATCGGACCGAAATCAATAACTTCCCTTTATTGGTAGCGGGAAGTTAAAAAACAGTATAATAATAAACGGCAATTGAAAGATTAAAATTATGTGTGTATGTTGCCGTTAAGGCTGGTAAAAGAATTGAAGAAAGGCGTGATGGACTTCGTTCCTGACGGGGGTCCCACGACCGCACACATTTACTTTTTAAAGGTTTTATAACTTACCTATTGTAGCCTCTTACACTCATAGATCAGGTGTTCATCGGTTTCCTTCTGCAGGCCACATTTCCTACATTTGGGGTCCCCGTTGAAAATGTCCATTCTTTGCATCTGTTTTCTGAGGTGGCTATATCCTGTGATCTACTAGTATGCAGGTCGCATGTATCTTATTGTTATCCTTCTGTCAGCCTCGCGTATAATAATAATTGTAAATCCCTAGTTTCTCCAGGCAAGCTCCGTACCATAAGGTCAATGAACCATAAGGATCATTTTGACGATTTTGGTCTGGGGAATGTTTTGTCCTTTGTTTAGCTTTTCAAAGGTTTTATAACTTGCCACATTTCTTACATTTTGGATCCCTGGTCAAAATGACAATTCTTCGTATGTCTTGTCTCAGGTGACCGTGCACTATGATTAGTGCTACCACTTTTTTCCATATTGAGTAAGGATGTCAGATATAATATTTCCGTAGATGGATCAAGTCGTGAGAGTTTAGGCTACTCAACCTCAAGCCTGAAATGTTCTTCCAATTTCAGGTCCAATCGGTCTTCTCTAGTCTAGCCCAATCGGCGACAGCCTTCAGAACGGATCAGGTCCTATGAATAAGGCTACCTTATTAGCCAGTTTATCTTCACACTCATTTTCACTTATTCCAACGTGATCTGGTACCCAATAGAGCATGAACTTGTTAAGACCTGCCAACTGTAGGGCTTGACACATGCCTAGACTAACTTGTTCTTGAGTATTTATACATATTTATTTATTCACGTGACCAAGCCTGAGATTTTTCCTGACAGATTCCAATAAAGTCGTAACTTCTGTTTGGAGTACTGTTGGGTGATTCCCCATTGGAATTACGCGTTCCTGCCTTTATTGTCTCCACAGATTCCTCCTTCTAAACTCTCATTTGTTTTTGAGACGTCTGTGTTCCACACCAACTCATACTTGAGTCATATGTTTACTTCATTTAAAAGAAATGTTATAAAAATAAGTGACGAGGCGTTGGATGCATTAAATAAAACTTGATTAAATTAAAAATATTGTTTTTGTCTCAACAGTCAGAGTTGAGCATCTATTAATATATTTCTTAAACAAATATTATGTTCCTATATCAAAGCTCACTAAAGAATACCGTTGCGAGGTGTTCCAATAGGATGGGCGCGCAGCGTTGCCACATCTACTAGCCTCGAACACTCCTGGTATTTACCACTCGAGGCTTGATCGCACAGTTTAAAGAATTATAAATGCGTAGAGTCAGCCGCAGTCAGTTAGAAGGGAGGGAAGAACGTGACAACGTCGCACTACGGTGATTGGAGCATTCAAGGTATCGGTGAACACAAGCCCGTCCCTCAACGGTATTCTTTAGTGGGCTTTGATATAGTGTTGTTTTTAATGTTAGTATTGTCAGCAAATTTTGAGAATTGTTGTTGTCCTTTGCAGTTACGGGTCATACATATCACTTCTTACAAGACGTAAGCAAAACACACATACACACTGTTACATACAAGCCACGTACATATCAACATTTCTTACTATTTCTCCCTCACGTTAAGGTGACATATTTATTGTAACACAAACTAAGTATGCAGAATCATCATCAATATTTATAATTTTAGATAAACCCTAAAATTTAGAAGGTACTAAAACAACTAAACAAATCACTTTCGGTCAAAAAACGTAGGTTACTTCCGGTTGTAGGACCAAATCGGATGTAAAAGGCGGCCGTTAGAGTGCAAATATTTACATATACAAAGTTTTTAATGACACCAGAAAATGTTTTCTGGGGACCAAGATCGATGCTCATTCACTACTATCGACCTAAGATTTCACCATAAGGGTCACTGCAATAGCTCACCTTTCCTATAGAAATTCGCTAAAAACAAAATAATTCGTATCTTTTAAATATTTTAAAAACACAACAAACTATTCAAGTACATTTCAAACAGACTACAAATATATTTTAAAACACAAAACAAACTATGCAAGTTTATTTCAAACATACTACAAATATATTTTAAAACACATAACAAACTACTCAAATTTATTTCAAATAGATTATAAATTAGTATATTTTAAAACACTTAACAAACTATTCAAGTGTATTTCAAATAGATTAAAAATATATTTAAAAAACATAACAAACTATGCAAGTTTATTTCAAAAATACTACAAATATATTTTAAAACACATAACAAACTACCCAAATTTATTTCAAATAGATTATAAATTAGTATATTTTAAAACACTTAACAAACTATTCAAGTGTATTTCAAATAGACTAAAAATATATTTAAAAAACATAACAAACTATGCAAGTTTATTTCAAACATACTACAAATATATTTTAAAACACATAACAAACTACTCAAATTTATTTCAAATAGATTATAAATTAGTATATTTTAAAACACATAACAAACTATTCATGTTTATTTCAAATAGATTACAAATTAATGTATTTCAAAACACATACAAAATAATCCATCACAATCTTATTTCAGACTACATTGAAACAGACTACATCCAATTTACTGTTTCATATCTACAAACATATCTTTAGGAATAAAGTGAGGCAGAAAATAACCGGTTTGGATGCAAGAATTTAATTTACATGCAAATATCATGACGTAAGCTTTTCGTCGACTGTTGTCGTAAAGTTGGTACATATTGAAATAGTTAGGGATGCAAAGCTGGCTGCATCTAATGTGGATCTTTGTACACACTTTTTAGTTACAGGGTTGCGCGAAAGTATGGAATATATGTAATAATTCGAAAACTGCGCAAAATTATGAAACTGGCAGTCATGTACTTGTCAATATAACCAATAATTTTACGTGTTTACTTGATTTAGCTGACGGGGAGACCCACTTAGGAAGTCTTGCAATTTTGAAATGTATGCCTAGGTCGAATGCCCAATTTTAAAAGTCTTTGTTAGTATTAAAAAACAGTGCAATTTCGACCGGAAAGGATGACCCAGTAAAATGATCCAGCTAATCGAAGATTGTAATATTATGTAATGTTGTCGCAAAATACACGACTGGTCACAGTTCATACCGTAATTAAAGCGGATACAAAAATACTTTGCGGTGAAATACTTCGAGCTGAAAATTCTGTAAAAAAAAGGACAGAACTATTTGGGTCAGAAATTGGATGCAAAGGCAGAGGGCAACACATACAATATTTAAAGAACTAATATAACGAAGATCCCCGAGAGTATAGAGCAGTAATAAGGGTGAACCATACGCATTACGAGTCCTGGGCTTACGAGCTACTGTCATTTCGCAATACCATGCAAGTTGAGATCCGAGTCGCATTCGAGCTGCTTGTGACGTCGTGGGGGAAGGGCGAGAGGCGAGTAAAAACTAAACATGTTGTAGTAACTCGGATTCGGACCACTCTGTCTCTCCTCCTTTTTCCATCGTCGTCCCACACTTGGCCGGCAAAACGCGCCCTGAGAGCTCCTAGCGACTGATGGCGCAAACTTTTATAGCTACTTTCCTGGTCTGAATTCTACCCATTTAAACTGTTCGTCTGATTGGTTATTATTTGTTAGGCGAGGTTGTTTGAAGTTTGTTTGTTTTACACCGACAAAATATTATTTCGTACCGGTAATTAAAATAATTATTTAACGGATAATTTTTATTAAATAGACTAGGATAGTTCTACCTTCATATATATATATTTTTTAATTTACTGAAAGCCTCAAGCATGGATAATGAAATAAACCTCTTTATAATTTAAAAAAATTAGTTCGATAATATTACAATCTTTGAGGAACTGCAATTTCTGACTGTATCATACTTTTGCGGACGGTTTTCACTTCTGTATTCTCCTAACAAAGTCCTGTTGACGAGTACGGACGTCATATGACGTCCTGCATCGTAGTGCCCATTTGAGTAAGGCTTTAGCCATAAAACACACCCTGGGGAGTAAGAAAAAAGATACACAAAGCTAAAAAATTGATTTATTAAGTCATAACAAGTAGTCCTTTTCTTGTTTAGTCATTGTTTAGTATCATATCGCCACATTATCGATTAATCGATCGATACCTATTTATCTACGATTAGAACTAAGCGATCATCATTGCATCATTAGCATCGTACATGTCAAAACTGTTCTGTGAGCGATCTGCACTATTCATTTCGTATTCGTACAACTACAATGTCAAGACTTGTCGGTCGGCGATCTACATCTAGTTCGTATGTTCTTTAACATTCGAATGCTATTCAATCTATTTTTACTATGCTTCTTAACGGGTCAAGCAGTGCTCAATTATAATTTTACGACTCTAAACTTAATTAATAAAACGACGATACGACAGCCTTGTAACCTGAAGACATCAAGTAACCTGTGTGAGACAATCTACACGGCCAAAAAAATACAACTCGGTAAGTTCCTGCAATAATTCATAATATTACGGTAATTCGTCTTCCAATTATACAGTCCACTTCTAAGAGAAAAATTCAGCAAAAGACAAAACAGTCATTCTAGTATCCTTACAATCATATCCAATTTGTCTACTGCGCGCATATTTGCGTTAGTTTGTCACAGATTTCGGCAAGTTTTATAAAATAACATTCAATGAAGTTAAGAAAAGTCTAAACTACAGCCTAACAAACAAAACAAACTAGGTTAGGAGTACGCAACTTAAAACATGCTTTCCTATCAATGAATAACATAAATAGACTCGAACTAAAAAAATAATCAACAGATAAAATGAATTCTTTCTCAGAGAATCTGATATTGTAATGAGACTTGTAGCTTGCATTCTTTTTACTTTTCACAAAATAAACACACCCAAAAAGCATGGGGCATGATGTTTTCGGAACTTTGCAAGAGTACGCCGAAGTTTTAATAATTTTTTTTCATATATTTTAATTTTTACTTTTTAGTTATACTCATAAATTGGATTTTTCCGAAAATTTTTGGTCCTCAGAGCCAACCCCCCCCTCCCCTATCTGAGGATTAATTTTTTTGGTTAATATACGATGTGCTATACTTAGCAGCCCGAGGCAACCCGGAAAGAGCCGAGGCGACCGTGAACTGGTCCACCCACCGGTTTAACGGTAGTGAGTTGAAGAAAAGCATGTAAAATATACCATCGACTGAATAAATATGGGTTTTGTCTTGTTAGAAGGATACTTACATAATGTCATTAAAATTATACTTCTAATTAAATTAGATATCTTTCGGAATTTTATAATTTGAATTTCAGCGAGTTATATAGCCTAAAACTAATGGATTGTACTTATCTTAAATCTTGAAAATAAGGAATTACTTTAAAAAACTGTGCTCTTGTTGTTATTATTTGTAATGTGAAACCTACATCTGTTTTATGGGTAGCTTGGAAAATAACTGTTTATTGTTTTGCAGTCTTTAACCTATTTCATATTTAGTTCAATGAGTTTAAACGATACTAAAGTTTTCATGTCATACTATATGAGGAGTAAAGTAAATCAGAAGAATAAGTAAAAAATATTTAAAATTATTTTGGCGTTTGCTTCTTATTTGTCCGGTAATTGTATTATAATACATTTGTTTGCTGCAAATGAAAAACATTAAATTTGTTTCAACGAAAGTATATTTGTTTGTTATTGCTGATGATTGTTTGAGACAACTCTATAGTTGTGGCGATAATCAGCGTACTTTTGACAATCTATATATTTATAAAAACGCCAAAAACCACTGACTCACTGACTCACTCATCACGATTTCTCAAAAACTACCAAACGGATTGAAATGAAATTTGGTATGTAGCTTCCTCTAGGACCATAGGTGCTCACTAAGAAAGGGTTTGAAAAAATTGTAAATTTTAGGTGGGGGGTTTGGGGGGATCAAAATTATTAAAAAACAATTTCTTCAACACTACCGAACGGATTGAAATGAAATTTGGTATGTAGCTTCCTCTAGGGCCATAGGTGCTTACTAAGAAAGGGTTTGAAACAATTCGAAATTGTAGGGGGTGTTTGGGGGGATCGAAGTTATTAAATCTCGATTTCTCCAAAATTACCGAACGGATTGGAATGAAATTTGGTATGTAGCTTCCTCTAGGGCCATAGGTGCTCAATAAGAAAGGGTATGAAACATTTCGACATTTTAGGAGGGGTTTGGGGGAATCAAAGTTACTAAAATCATAATTTCAGATCTTTTATTTATGACAGTAGTGCCTTTATTATTATTAAGATCTATATATATAAAAAGTCAAACATCATTCACTGACTGAACACTTAAAAAGAATACAATTACGTTAAAAAGACTGAAAATACCAACCACCACGGGGAACGCTGTACGGGTCAGCTTGTATTCTTATATATATGAGGTTAAAAAAACCTTTCTTTTAGTCTTTGGGACATGATTCATCAAACAAAAAGGAAGAAAAAAGTTCATATAAACATGCCCGAAAACGCTTAGTTTTCCAGATATCCGCCATTTGGTTTAACAAAATAATTCATATCTCGAGAATGGTTTGACTGATTGAGTTCAAACTTGGCATGGCGTTTAACCTAACAATGATATATCTCAAAAAAAAAAAAAACAATTAAATCCAATTATGCGTTTTAAAATGGCGGCGGTTTGAATATTTCAAACCTAAATTACTCAAAAACCAAACATTTTACCAAAAAATTTCGAGACCTTTTTTTGATAGCATTTTTTGATTCCCTATTGGATGGTGTGATCTGTCAAAACAATCGGATGAAGGATAATAGTTGAGTTAAAGTAATGACGGCATACATACAATATTGCTGTGTTTACTGTGGTATAGGATGCCGGGTTGAACAAACCAATTATTACGCATAACTTAACTATTATCTTTCATCCGATTGTTTTGAAAAATACACCATCCAAAAGGGAATCAAAAGGGCTACAAAAAAGGTTTCTTGGCAGTTTTTGTTAAAATGTACTTTTTTTGAGTAATTTAGGTTTGAAATGTTCAAACAGTTGCCATTTTTAAATGCATAATTTGATTTAATCGTTTATTTGTCTTGAGATGTATCATTGCTAGATGAAACTTCATGCCAAGTTTGAACTCAATTAGTCAAACCATTCTCTAGATATAAATTATTTTGTACAAAAAACAAATTGGCGGACATCTTGAAAACTAAGCGTTTTCGGGCCTATGTTTATATGAACTTTTTTCTTCCTTTTTACTTTCCTTACCCTATACTAGGTAAGGTAAGTATTGCGATCGACCCAAAAATTCGATGTCGAGTTTCCATAATATCTTTACGTTTCAAGGCCCCCTGAGTCCAAAAAATGCATTTTTGGCAATTGGTCTGTCTGTGTGTCTGTGTGTCTGTGTGTCTGTGTGTCTGTGTGTCTGTGTTGGTGTGTGTGTGTGTGTCCGGAGTGCACAGGGCAAACGGCTGGACGGATCGAACTGAAATTTACAGGATATCTTCAAACACGTAAACAATTAAACCCATGTAAATTTGAAGCAAATTGGAGGTGGTGTCTTACCGTGGGACCAGTTTTTAGCACATTTTTGGTATTTACTCCAAAACCCCTCTAACGATTTTGATTAAACTTTGCTAACATACTCTACTCAGACCCCCTTAACACGCTATGTACGCTATATACCCTTAAAAATTCGTTGAAAAAAGTTATTACAAAAACGAAAAATATTTTGTTTGTATCTCCGAAATGGCTGGTCCTATCGACTTGAAAATGGTCTCATTCGATTCAGCGTCCAAAAGAATGTCAAAAAAGATACCCCACTCAACTTTTTCCATTTTTTTAAAAATTGACCCCAAAAACGCCCTTTTTGGGGGCAAAAATGACTTTTTTTAAACTAGCCGTGTTTGGTATCGACCTTGACATTTTTGGGGGTGAGAAATCGATTGAGACCAAAATCAGGTCCGTGAGATTAACCGTTTTGAAGTTAGTACCGCTTTCTTCGAAACGGATACTCCTATTAACTCGAAAATGGTATCATCAATCTCTCGCTCGAAAAAATTGGTAATTGATACAGCATCTATTTTGGTAAGGAAAGTTGTGTGATGTGCACACCAGATGTTTGTATGAGGAATCATATCCCAAAGTCCTGATTTTTTTACACCCTGTATATGAGGTGTAATAATTAATTTCCGCACGGAAGTTGGGGGTTGGACTGATTTTGACGTATCTCGCGGTCCCGAGACAAACATACATATTACTTTACATCAAAAACAGAAAACATTATATATGTCTACAATTCACCTTCACTTTAATGTGATATGTTTAGGCCTATGTCAGGTAAAATAGCCTACAAAACAAACTTCACGTTATTATTACCATAGGGTAGATGAACTATTGTTAATCTTATTTTGAGACCTAAGGTTGGGAATGGTCAGTGAGCATCGATCATGGTCCCCGGAACACGTTTTTGGATGTTGTTAAAAAATCAAATTTATATAAATGTGTGTATATTTAATTGTTTGCACTCTAGAATTCGAATTTTATGAACGATTAGGCCCAAATTTGGTATACACGTCGGTTGTATAAGTCGCTCTGACGAGTTTGTGAGCAAAATAAATCCAACAACCAGTACATTATGTATCGGTCATCGCTACCCGCACCACTATGCTTTGATCCAAGTGCCTTTGTCCTAATTAATATTTATTTTTGTGAAAAAAGCAGAGTTTACAATAATCTGTTTTCATTAGGTTCGCCATGATTCTCCGCTTTGGTCGGTGAGCGAAGCGAGCTGTTTTGGAGCCTCTTTTATGAATATATAGTGTTTACAGTTTTATACAAATTTGTTAGTTGTATATCTTACATAGGAATGGAGGAATGAAGAAATATAGCACAAGACAATATAATTTACAGAAAGCTTCAGCTCTTAGGTAGAGTGTCTTGTGTAATAAATTCAAAGTCTTATGCAGATAAGAGAAATAATTAGTTTACTGAGTAAAAAGAAAACTGAGATGTGGATTTGCACTGTTGCTAATTAAGAAGGACACATTTTGCATTTAATTCTCCGTCGTAAGAGAGACGGATTGCTAAGTATTTCACTATCTTTCTTCTAACCTTAATAATTTGATCACGCAGCTGAACCGACGCACAGTGTGATATTTGTCGGATCTAGGAGGACAAAATTCATAATAGTGATTGTTATTTGATTAGTTTCATTCAAATAAGAGTTCTTAAAGATAATAGAATGTGGAACGTGGTAATTTGGTTGATTTAAAGCATGAGTACGGCATATAATAGTACAAATATGCTGGTTTTTTTAAAATGAGCGATAATTAAATGAAAGCCAAACATTTTAATTACAAAACTATAGATACTCCAGTAGGCCTACCTATTCTATTTTTATTTTATATAATTATACTAAACGTAAACGTTTCAACGAAAAATAATTAGTACGGTTTAATATTTTATAAAACTTATTCCTTTTAAAACAACGCATGACTTCAAAAATACTAAATTACAAAATAATTAAGGACATTTTAAAACACACTGGAATTTTCAACCATAGAAAATTGATAACAAACTATAACCACTATTAAAAATAAAAGAAAAGTCATTTATACAGCTTAAATAATTAGTTATACAGTGTTTGTCATGACTTTATGTGAACATTGTTATTGTACGGATTGTACTTCGTACATCCGATAACATACGTATGTTAATGTATAACATAACCTGTCGTAATAAATAATGTATCTGAAAGAAATAACTAAAAGGGATTAAATGAAGTGAAAAACTTAAATAACAAATGTATTTGTTGGCGTGTACATAACGTACTGAAATATCCATCGGCTGAGGTGGTGAGTCAATCACTTTCAGGTGAGGATTCTCCTTCGCTATCATCATCGTCGGAGCCGAATTCCAAAAGTTCTGCTCGAAGCAAAGGTTTTACATCCCGTGAGAGAACTTTCTTAGAACCTCTTCTAGGGGCGTTTCTTTTTGCTGCAATGAATGGGTCTGATGATATGAGGAGCCGATGGACGAGATCTGTATTCGTAGCAATTCTGGAGGATTTTCTCGTGAACAGCTCCCGATACTTCTTGTTGTCCTTGTTCCGTGATGCTTGCGCCTCCTCAGAAATCACCATATAAGTTTGTTACATATGAAAACAAAGCGTCAAATCGGTTTTCTTTATTGTTTTGACACCAAATGTCGAAGAACTCCAATTTTGGTATGATGTGATCCATTTAAAAAATAACTACAGTTCACATAAAGGCAGGTATAGGCAAGGCAACTAAATTTGGTATATTCTACTAAAGAAACGTTTATATTTTAACACATGACTAACCTGTTCACCATATTTTACCATATAGTAAAGATTTTCCTTGATAAATATAAAAATTTAAAGAAATTCACACTAAACTCGACACAACTTGAAACACTCATTGCAATAAAAGAAAATTAACTCATTAACCAGAAAAAATAGCAAAACTTCACAAAAACACAACAAAATAAACTGACAAGTAGCTGGCCAGTTAATGGTAAACTGCACAATTTGAGACGAACCTGTAAACTGATGTTCAATGGAAGCGGTGGAAGAATGAGCAATTGTATCTAAATCAGATAAGATAAGATAACGCCCCATCCACCAATAGAGCGGCTAACATAAACAATTATAATATCTTCGAGTAATTTTAGATGTTTTTTATCTAGAGATGACAATTTCTAGGGTTTATTTTGCCTTCAGAATTTTATTAAAATCCCCCTAGATTGCTAGAATAACACACTGTGCGACGTTAGTTGACCGAATTTCCAAAACTAAGTTTATATTTTTTAAGGTTTCAACCAACTATTTGGTAAATTGGTCTACTCACGAAAGTCATAAAGCGTTACATGTCGAGACGTTCTGCGCGTCATCAAACGATACACGTTGAGAAAATCCGAGTGTCATAAAGCGATACACGTTGAGAGCTTATTTTACCACCAAGACTTCCCATTCTCCCTCTGCTTGTGGTATACGCTCTAAATGTGTTAACACTTAAAAAATAATTCTTTGAGGTACATTCGTGCCTGCTTACGTCTATGTTTAAAATTTCAAATATTTGTAGTTGATTTGGTTCTGCGTAGCAGAAAGACGAACGAACACTTCCTTTTATTATTATAGTTCCGAAGTATAAGTATATATATCTCTGACGTTTATTAAAGCGAACCTGAAAAGTGTATCCTCGGTATAGAGTGGCTTTGGATGCAGGGAACATCTCTTAACGACTTACGAGGGATTCAGGTCGCGTCTCCACGACAATATCAAAAGTGGGAAATTGAATTATAGTTTCGTGTTTACGTAGAATGTGTGATATATCGGCGATTATATTCAGAGCTACCTCGCAGAGACCTTACACGTTTGCTAATTTATTGCTTTGGCCGTGTGCGGTTTGCCCCAAAATTCTCTGCAAACATTTCTACGATATTACTTATAAAGTAGTAAGCCCCCGTGAACAATCACAGACAGATTAGTTAGATACACATCAGAAATACAAAATTTAAAAAAATACTAATTAAAACAACAGGCTTTATCTAGGCCTACTAAGCTGTCGGGGATTTTTTAACTCGGTAAATGTTTACAATTATAAGGATTATAAAACTGTAGGCTATTTGTTAAAATTTGTATTTATATTCATTATTATATATCTAAATAAAGGTTAAAATAGTACTTTTAATTACTTTCTAACTTCATATTGCTAGATCGAATCAGTGAGAAGTTATTAATATTATAATAAAGAAATTAATAATGGAATATGTGTATATGTTATACGAAGGTGTACGAATGTTTCCGAAGTTAAACGAATATATCTCTTTTTTAAATTTGTATAAACAAATATATTGATGATAAATGGTTGTACTTATATACAGTTTATAACCTCAAAGCAAATATTATAACATATATTATAGCATACATTAGTTCTATAACTCATATTTAAAAAAATCAACGTTACAAGAAATTATAACGATTGAAGTTGTAAACATAACCCCAAACTATAATCTACGCTGGGTTTGTCTAAGTGTTACAGATGATGGGTGAAATCAGCTGTTTAGATGTACCAATGTTTCCGGAGTTAAACAAATAGGTATCTTTTCTTTAAATTTTTATAAACAAAATAAATTGTTCATAAAAGGTTGTATTTATGTTCATTTTATAACCTCAATGCAAATCTATTAAGTTTGTGTTAAAGTTTTACAAAATATTTCTTAAACTGTTAATGCTAGATATTTAGAATTTTCAGAGATTGTTTTTTAAAATACTATAGTTTATGGTGTGAACTACAATAAAAAATTGAGTAAAATATTTTTCGAGATATTAAAATTTGTACGTATTAAAAGTATTTTTTTTTGTAAATTTATTTTTTAAATCAGTAAAATCTAATATTTTGCAGTAGATTGGTTTAGTTAGTTAAGCCGTAGTCACGATAATTTTTAAGAGGCAGAAATTAATTTTTTTAAATATTCCAAACAGATCACTAGTAATCACGTAGAAAGTAATAGCGTAAAAATAAAAATAAATGTTTTAAGAAATGTTAAAATTTTGTTAAAAGCAAATTACATTTACTACTGATTTATTTACCATAGCTTAAGAATTTATTTTAGAATTTTAAGCATAGAATTTATTTAATTAATTGTAGTAAAATGGACTGCGCAAGCTATAAATATCAGACGCTTAACAATGTACATAGCATTGTAACTACCAACTGCGCCATAATTTTGAGTTTACATTACTGAATGAATATTCATGGCTGCAATAAAGAATTGCGTTGAAATTTTTCCATTCGGGACAAGTTTATCCTTGGGATAGTAGGAAACTAATCAAACAAAACGTGACCAGATTGTGTGATGAAGGGGAACCCAAAGTAATCTTATAGTTTATCGCTTTATCCCTGAGTAAATTGAAGCTTTTTGTAAAGGTAAATCGAACTCGCTGGTCAAACTTCTGGCTAAAGTTTACATTACGACATATCCCCATATTTCGGCGGAGTTGCCGGCCAATACGCATGCAAAGGCTATATACGCAAATGCAATGTTCAGTTGTAATTCTAAACGTCTTTAATAAATGAAAACAGAAAATATAATTTAAAAAAATTAATTTAATTCATTATAAACACATAATAGAACACTTTAACCCTAAACTCAATTCACAATTTATTTAACTCAGGAAAAATTAAACCATTTTTGTCGGACCTCACCATTCCTAAAACTTGACACCACTTAATGAAATACATAATATATAACAAAACAGGAACAGGCACTATTTTCACTTTGTAAAGTTATATGATATACAGGGTGTATCATAGCGGGTGGCCGGCTTGAATAGCATTGCAACGAGAATACCAACCCCCACCCCCAAAAATACCTTTTTGGGGAATTTTAGAGGGTTGAAAACATTTTTCCTGAATTCCTTAAGGTCGAAATAGGGGGTTATCAGTCTAAATGTCTAAGTATTCTCGTGTAAATGCTATACAAGCCGGCCACCCGCTCTATACACCCTGTATATACTTACTGAATGTTCACCGTAATTTACATCAAGCTAGAAAATACGGATACTATACATCAATGTTTACGATTCGATACATTTAATCAATCCGATGTGTATAATAAGGGCCCAAATGTATTTGTCGCATCGATGTATTTTGAATCGATGAAAATTTTAAAAAAATCCTGAAGTGTCTAGACTAATATGTTTCCACTGAGTGCTGGAGGCAGCCACCTTTAACATCTGCCCCACCTTAAAATAATTATGACATGTTATATTTTCAAGATCATCCTCCACCTTACTGCATAATTGCCTTAACCTATATAATTTTACCGATATTAAATGTAATTTCAGGTTGTATATCTTACCGTATCTTTATGCGATGTTTAATGTAATTGTCTGTCGTTTAATTTACTCTATCTTTTTTCAGATTGTCATCGTAATTTCCTGTCTTTAAATTAACTGTATATATTTTCCGATTTTTAATGTAATCACCTGTATTTAGTTTATTACATCTTTTTGCCAGTTTTAAATCTAATTGCGAGCTATTTAATTAACCATATTATATTTTTACCCATTTTTAATGTAATTGCTTGTCATATATCTTACTGTGTCTTATGACAGTGTTTAATGCAATTTCCTGTCGTTTATATAATTGCATATATTTACCAATTTTATTGTTAATGTAACTGCCTGTCGTTTAGTTCAGTATGTCTTCTTTTGCCGATTTTTTATGTAATTGCATGTTGTATATCTTACTTGAACAAAATGCCAATGTTTAATGTAATTGCCAGTCAATTTGCCCAATCTTTTATCAGATTATGAAAGTAATTACCTGTCGTTCAATTAATTTACTCTATCTTTTTCAGATTGCCAAAGTCGTTAAATTTATTTCCTATATATATTTTTCATGAATTTGGCTGTCGCTTATTTTACTATATATTTTTAATGTAATTGCCTGTCGTATTCTTTACTACAACTTTACTCTGGTGTTTAACATAATTGCTTGCCGTATATCTTACTATATTTTGTTTATGCCAATGTTTAATGTAATTTCCTGTCGTTTAATTTACTGTACAAATTTGCCAATAGTTAATGTAATCGCCTTTGGTTCAGATTAGTATATATTTTTATACAATTTTTAATGTTAAGTGCCTGTTGTATTTCTTACTTTAACTTAATGGCTATGTTTGATGTAATTGCCAGTCTTTTTTCAGATTGCCAACATAACTGCCTGTCGTTTGATTTACTGTATATATTTGCCAATTGTTAATGTAATCGCATGCCGTTTAGTTTAGTATATTACATTTTTGACCAATTTTTAATGTAAGTACCTGTCGTATTTCTTACTTTAACTTTATGCCAATGTTTAATAAAATTGCCTGTCATTTAATTTACTCTATTTTTTTCAGATTGTCAACGCACTTGCCTGTCGTTCAATTTACTATATACATTTACCATCTTTTCATGCAATTTTCTGTCGTTTAATTTATTATATCTGTTTGCCAATTTTTAATGTATAATCCGTCGCGTAGTTCAGTTTACTATATATATTTGCCGATTTATAGTGAAATTTTTCATTTTAATTTATACCCTTGTTTATATATATGTTTAGTATATATTTTTTTTGGTGGATAGGTTATTTTTCTTTTAAAAAGGGAGATAGTCTGATATACAGATAACAATCAATGTCGTACTTGCTATGAAAAAAATAAGTACATAGAAGAAACGAATTAAAGTATTTTGTTTGAAGATTATATTTTTTTTCGTAGGAAAAGTGGAACAAATTTGTTTATATAAACTTTAATTTGTATAAATGCACCTTCATAGGGTTATAATAAACATCTTTCTATTCTATTAAATTAGTCTATGTTATTACTGTACGCAGTTTTATTTATATTGTTGATTTTACCGTTTGAACAATAATAATACGTTAGTAGTACAACATGTATTATAAATTCTACTTACTATAGTTTCAACACGGTAAACTAAAGTTGGTTAGAGAACAATAAGCTTAACATTGTTGGGTTTCGTACTACAGTAATACATCATGCGTAGGTTAGAGCCTTTCTTATTCTGTCGTCATAAATTTGGAGAACAATGTCCGCATTGTCGTAGCAGCAGTAAGTTAGTTGAGACATGTATCATATTAGTAGAAATATAAAAACCAAACTTACACAGGTTTGTAGCAACTATAATACTTTTCACCAAACAGTATAATTTATGTTGTAAATAAAATCAAGTAGGCCTATTTATTATATTATAACTCCCTGCTCGCTTCGCTAGCCAACTCCCGCGTTGAAGCAAATGCAAACAGGTTATTTTATATAAATAGGAATTACTATTAAATTCTATTATGTCTTATTTATTTTAATTAGGATGTAGCATAGTGATTACTTATTTTTAAATTCCTTAATTTATTAAGGGTTTATTCTCTAGCTTTAAGGAAAATATAAAAATCAACATTTTTACTACATTTTCACCCCTTAGCATGACAAGACTAAATGCAAATCTAGTTTAGTTTTCTTGTAATAAATAAATGTAGCCAATTTTTGCTCTCTAGCTTTAAGGAAATTATAATATTTAATATTTATTGTTTTAGGGGCTTTTTAACCCTTAAATCAAAATTAATTCTAGCCTATGTTACTCAATATTTTTTCAATCGGTTCAGTAGTGCCAGATATTACCCCCTACATACAAACAAACAGTATTAGTATAGAAGTATAGATACCCTAAAATTTAGAAGCTCAGGAAAAATAAATTACCATTTATTGTAGTTGTAAAATAATTGGAAGAATTGTTGTAAATGCAAAAAATACATTAATATTACTAATTTTCTAGTAACGAAAGTTAAAATATATGATAATTAAATACAACACTTTACTTTAATTTGGAATATTCATACTACACGTGGGTTAGTGAAGTAGGCCTACTAATAATATAATATAATAATTGCAGTAATATTAAAATAAAGTACAGTACAACCAAAAATTAAACACTTCTATAATGATAAACTTAAAAGTGCGATATTTAGTTCTATACGGATAGACACAATAACAAAATGATAGACACAATAGAAAATAGGTATGAACTTAGCCGTCTGTCTGATTGTTGTATTCCTAAATAAGGCCAGCCCTGGAGGTATAAAGATCGCTCATCCTTCCTAATTTTCGTATAAGTGTAGCCACCTCAAATAAAATTCGACGCGGACCGGACTGGACCGAATCCGACAAGTGTAGCCGTACCTTAAGAAGACATGAACATCAATGGCAATATTATACGCACGAGTAATTACTATATTGTCCTAATAGTAATTTAAAACTAAAAATAATTAAACTCATCGACCAACTCATCTCTAATAAACTTAGCTTCCCAAATATAACTAACCAACTGACGCCAGTTTTCCCGCTTAAGAACAAATTCATGCCCTAAAAAACCATGACATATTTAAAGTAGTAGACAAAACTAGGTAAACAAGACGTAAGAAGACATACATATAAATTGTAATAATATAAATAAATACCTTGGAGCAATAATAGTCATTTAACAGTAATAATTAAACCCAGCAATTAACTTTATATAATAACCTAATATAATTAGCCAACTGATGCCAGTTTTCCCCGTTTAAGTACTCTATTACTTCTCACAATAACAACAAAACGCTACCTGTACCTATCACCTGCATAATTAGCACAATTTCCTATAAAATGGTATACATTTTCATCTCCTTCCGAGTTGCACGACGAGCACATAAAAGCATTTCTTTGAGATATGAAATTTAGCATCAGTTACTAAAATAGCTCTCATAATTTTACTTGTACAAATTCGGCTATAGTTATCATCTATATACGTTTTATCCGTTAAATTGTACGACAGATCTTTATAATAATGTCAACTCCGCCATCTTTGCTCTTTCAATCCACTTTAAGCTCTCTTCTTCCCAAATATTCGAGGAAATACTTTCCAGCTTCATACGGCATGTCCCTCTCTCCTTATCATAATATTGAAATTCGTAATTGGTTTTTCCAAATACTGAATCACCCAACCTTTAGCGAAGTAGTAAAATTGTATTTCCGTAGATGAAATAAACCAAGTTTCAACTCTAGGTCAATGTGGATCGTGTTCAGATATTTACCATTAGGAAACACTTGACACTTTCCTATCGGGGGAAGTATTGCGCAATCAGACATCTTGAATACCTTGTTATTAATCACTAGAGCCAGGATGTTTAGGCATTAATAACACTTAAAATAGGCAGGCAAAAATGTAGAAGGAAAAAAAAAGGCATAATATATTTTAGCACCTAATAAACAAATAATTCAGATAACTTACATTTTAATATTTACACATTACCAAAAGGTATTTCTTTAAATTGTTTGTTGTTAGAATTTGTCTTCTGTCAGAAGGAACTGGCAGCACACACGTACAGTTGAGGTATTGGTGAGAGTAGGCGAAACAAACAAAGCTTGACTGTCCCTACCATACAGCAGGCTTCCATGCCTACTGCATAGTTTCAACCGATAAGACTACACAACGACAACGATAGAAGGAACCTTTTTTTTTTTTCTAAAAATTGGAAACAGTTCATTCATCTCTCCCTCTCTCTTCCTTCCTTTTCCGCGATTACTATAGTTGTGGACAGCGTAACTTTGAACCAGGAAAAGGCTAACGTCTAAAGGATGTACAGCGGATGTGAATCGATCCTGGTTCAGAGTTACGCTGTCCACAACTATAAACACTCCTAATTCGTAAGAAATATACATCTGTCAGAGAATTTGGTTTCATAGAACAAGTTTCCGACTTATTTCCGATCCAATCTGGACACGTTTTACTGTACAAACATTATTCAATTTACTTGCAAAATGCAAAAATAGGCTTTTATAATTCAAATAGGCTGAAAGAGCTTAAAAAGGCAAATAGACAAAATTAAAGCATTTTGCCAAACATCCGGGCTCTATTAATCACTAAGACAGGGTAATAGTGATAAGTAATATAGGAACACTTTAGGGTTGTAGAGGAAGTTAGAAGGGTGAAATACAGCGCCAAAATAAACAGTACTAAAATTGTAATAATGTTAATGTTTTATTTTTAGACAAATAATATACAAAGTGAAAGGAAGTTGAAAGCCTTAGTTATTAACCTATATGTCCTCAATTAGGATTTATTGAACTCTCGTAGCGTTGTTGAAGACCCAGCTCCGCAGTGCTCATTTCGGGAAGATTATTTCCTTTATCATTTACACATTTCTGCAAATACAAAGTGAGTGTTAAGTGGTGTAGCTACACCTCGATATAATTTAAATGGATTTCTATATTAACCTAAAAGCTCTACCGTACATATTATACCACTTTTTATGGTTTTAAGGAGGGTTAAAAATGTTGCCTCCTTTGAAATAGGGGGTACAGGAGGTAACTTTCATTTTTGAAATGCCAACCCCTATCTTGTGACATATCATTGGAAAGCCCTTTACAAACCATGAATTTCTGTGGCAAGAAAATTGAAATCTGCTAACGCTTTCGTTCTCTTCGCTCAAAAATCAATAATGTTATTTTGTAAGTTATGCATTAACTTCCAGCTTTTTAACATTCCATTGTATACAATATTGCACTTTAAGTTAAATTCTATTGTTTGCAAAGTGAAAATAAGCCCCTTTAATAATTGTTGAAATAAGAGTTTCTGAAACTTTCAGCTCTCCTAGCGGCTAATCGGTTAAATTAATTTTAAAAAAAAATTGGAAAACAGTTGACCCTAAAGGCCATCCCTGTAACTTCCCGCTAACTACACTATTTTATGAAATTTTGAACTGCCATAACTTTTGAATGAATCAACCGATTTTTATGCGATTTGCGGCAATCGATGCAGTTTTTTAAGTCCATTGAAAGAATCAACAACAAAAAATTTTCAGATGAAAAGTTTCGGAGAATTTGAGGAAAAACACTTTTTTTATTTTCTTTCGTTTACGATATCTCGCGAATGAATCAACCGATTTTTATGCGATTTGCTGCAATCGATGCAGTTTTTCGATTCCATTGAAAGAATTGACAACAAAAATTTTTCTGATGAAAAATTTCGGAGAAATTGAGAAAAAACACTTTTTTTAATTTTCTTTCGTTCACGATATCTCACGAACGAATTAACCGATTTTTACCGGACTGGTAGCGATCGACGTCGCTTTTCAAGGTTAAAAGCTGATTAGATTTTGGAATTGATTGGTAAAGTCGTTTAAAAGTTATTCCAAAAGAACCTGATTTGAAAAAAATATATTTCTTAATTTTTTTGAAAATTCTCAGAACATACCGGTCCGAATTAGTTGAAATTTTCAGGAAATATAAGTTTAAAGGAACTCTTTAGAACGCCGTTTACTAGGATCCAATCGGTTAAGCCGTTCAAAAGTTATAAGCGGGTCACATACTTACATACACACACACATACAGACAGGGTGACACCCTCTCGGAAGTGGTCAGGGAAGATTCCTAGGACCTTAAAACGTCGAGATCTGATGAATACTCGTTTTTCGAAAAACGGGGTGAAACCAATAACTTCCCGATTTTAGAAAATTTTAAATTTTCTTAGCGGGAAGTTAAAAAACGCCAAGAATAAAAAGTCCTAAAATTGCATGTAAAATCCAAATCCGTCATACAAAATAAAGGTTTCTATAAGAAATTCGAAAGATGGCCGCCATATTGGAAAATGGTGGCATATTTTCGAAATTTCAAATTCATATTTTCAATGGCCACTAAAAAGTAGGTGGTGAAGTTCCCCATTTAAAGTTTGCTGTAAATCTTGTACTTTTAGAGATCCCAAAGGTGGCCCAGTTAAAATGGACACCCGGTAGAGGGTGACGCGTGACGGAAAAATCCGATTCACCGCCAGCAGTTTTTAGACGCGGTGCTCCTATCACACATTTTTTAAATGGAACTTGAGTTTCATAAAAGTTGTCCGATATTTAATACATTAAAATGGACTTACAGCTCTCCAGATGCATGCATTTTTATTTTACTCAGTGCAGTCCTCATAACCTGTTACATCTAAGAGAGACAGAGTGGATTTGCTGGCACAACCCCAAACTATTGTCCCTCTCCTAAAAGCAAAGATTGGAAAAATGCAAAGTCGTATTTAAAACAAATATGTAATATTTAATTTAAATGCCTAAAAATATAGATTCATTTTCTAATTTATGACTCAAATAGTCAACATGTACTGAAGGATTTAAGCGATTATCAAACACTTAAGGAACTGTATAAGGCCAACTCCATCAATAGTAATGCAACGTATGCAAAACGAATACTGAGAATAATCCAGATATTTTATTCTTAATGAAATGTTTATCTTTTCACGGAAAACAAAATCTCCTTGAATAATCAGTTTTGTTATATTATATAATTTGGAATAGACATCGCGAAATCACAGTCAGCAATTTACGTTTTATTGCCTCCAAATGGAATTCATAACTACACCAGTAAAAGTTGAATCTGATTTTCCAATTTATACTGTCGTTGACGACATGGCTGTAAAAGCTGAGCGATTTTATTTGATTGGACGACTTTGAGAGAATTAATTCCGATCTCAACAGTCCTTGTAAATATTTTTGTTACTAATCTGCTTTGGAAGTAAACTATTAAGTAAATAATAGATATGATTTACAAACATCCAGCACTGTTGAACAAGCAAAGGGTTAAACTGCAATGCTCGTAGATAATTCAGAGGATGGCCAAGTGGGTGAAAAGAAAGTAAAACGTTTCTATTTTTTTATTTATTTATTACTTTCCTTGTACAAAGAATTGATAATTGGTAACACAACTTATTGCCAGTTATAATAAAATAAATAATAATAAGAAACTTAAAACAACATATTAACTTCAAATAAGTCAAATAGAACTTAAATACTATTATAAAATAATTTTAACACTATTACAAACGATACAACTAAACATGAAATCATAAAATTACTCTTCTAGTGCAAGGAAAGTGTAGGCACTTCTTTTAGGCTTTACTAAGCCTGTTTAGAAGCTACCCTCATTGAAAAAAGAAACTTAAATAACACTTATGAGACATCGATTAAATAAAGAGACAAAGGGCGGTGAAAACTAATAACATATTTTAACAAAATAAGAATAAAAAACAAAAATTAGCACAAATAGTGGAGTCCAAATTGAAAACAAAAGTAACATAAATAGTGGAGTCTAAATTGAAAACAAAAATTAGCACAAATAGTGGAGACAAAATTGAAAACAAAAGTTATTAAGAAAATACACTAGTAATACTAAACATAATTCAACATATATTTACAAGGAAATTCAACGCAATACATTCACTCAAAAATAAACACAACCTCACATACATTCACACACAACGGTTCTAAAATAATATTCAAATATTCATTAAGTTTTTAGATTAAAATATTAAAAACGCTAGTTATATCATCCAAATGATATATACGTTTCTGTAAACATATGTTCGGAAATTCTTGTTTTTCCATATATGAAATGCTGAGAAGCCAAGGGGTATAAGTGAAGTCAAGTTAGTTTTGAGAAAACTCACTTTAAAGTTAAACTGTTTTAATCAAATCGAGGTAAAACCATAAACACTAAACTAGTATATTTTTAATTTGCTAGGTTCTAGATTAAAATAATGACAAACGTTATAATTACCTTGTATTAGTTGTCTTCAGTCCGTAATTGTAGAATATAGCTACAGCGCTGTTTCGCCGAACACTGTCGGCTTCGTCAGGCTTGTACTAACACATACACGAACACATAACACTAACACACACAAAATCGGAGTAAAACTCGTCGTATAAATTTAATAAAAATGTTTGTGGCCACATTATTATCAACTGAGTGTCCTACCTGCAGCTGGACATGAACGACGTAATAATGTGGCCACAAATATTTTTATTAAATTTATACGACGAGTTTTACTCCGATTTTGTGTGTGTTAGTGTTATGTGTTCGTGTATGTGTTAGTACAAGCCTGACGAAGCCTGACGAAACAGTGCTGTAGCTATATTCTACAATTACGGACTGAAGACAACTAATACAAGGTAATTATAACGTTATAATAAACAGTCCAGACAACACAATAAACTCTATATAATAATGACAAAGATTAATTTAATTTCCATCCTCTTATTCTTTGTTATCAGCCGATATTTGATAAAGTTGTCACTTGTACTCGTACTCTATGAGAAGCGGCCGACTTACAGTGCATTGCGTGCTTTGCACGCCAACCCTCGTATTGTGATTATTTTCAATACACAGTGCATTGCGTGCTTCGCACGGAAATTTTATGCCTGTGCGCTATGGACGTAGAAAGGTTCAAAAATATAAAATAAAATAATTTCTACTCATTTAGGCTATAACTATAAAAAATAAAAGGTCACCTCCCTAGCATAGTAAATAAAAAATTCGTTATGTTATTTACTTAGTTAAATCAGTAATACTAATAAGTTGCGAAATATTCACGCGGTTCAACCAGTTATTTCAAAATTTTAATGAGTAAGTAGAAGTTTAATGAAATTTTTGGATGAGAGAGTTTGAACGTAACACAACAAGCGTTGTCAAGCGATCGAAGTGGTTTTCGTATCCATTTCCAATCCGAAGATTTCCATGAATGATAATTTGTTAAATACGTGGATTTAAACGGAAACTTAATTCCCAATAAAACAATAATTCGTGAGTAATATAAATAGAGTCTAGTTTAATTAAAATTCAAGGTAGACAGTTTCCGAGAGCAGATGTGTACATAGAGTAATATAGATGTAATATTGAAATCAGATTGCTGATCCCTCGTTCTATTTATCCTGTGTGCTTTGCGTACGATTGATTCCGACGGGATATTAAAAGTCTACGTGTTTAATGAATAAGTTTTTATATGTAAAACGATTACACTGGCAGGAATACCCACGGCGTTGCTCGCAGGTTTTATTAAATGAAATTCTGGTAAATATTGTGGGTTCAATGGCCCATACGTATAGTGAGTATCGTCCAAATCAATCTATGTTTCCCATTTAGGCTTATATCCACGGCCATCTAGTTAGCTCAAACACCACTATTTCCACTAGTTTGTTTAAGTGCATTTCACTTCTGTGAGTAAATTTTACCTCAAATATTTTCTGCAAACAATATTTTACATCTTAAACAAAAACAATCGAAAGTCAAACGTTTTTGGCTTGGAAAGTAATTTAAAGTCTAGGCCTAACCTAAAATTATTGTACGAGTGTTGTCGCTAAGACAAGTAAAATAAATTAAACATGCACACAATAATTTTAGGTTAGGCCTACAATGATGAACCAAAATTTTATGTTTATTGAATGTACTTACAATGAATGGACATTTAACTGTGTTTAACATGTTAGCTTTGATGTTATAATTAATTCTACATCTTTTTTATAATAACATTAAACGTATGGAAACAGTAAATATTCGTATAAAAAACAATCTAATAATATAAGGCAATTGAAAGATTGAAATTATGTGTGTATGTTGCCGTTAAGGCTGGTTAAAGAATTGAAGAAAAGGCGTGATGAACTTTGTTCCCGACGGGGGTCCACGACCGAACACATTTACTTTTTTAATATCGCACTACGCCCGTTTCGGCTATAGAGCCATTAACGAGAGCTTGCTGGTTAGATAAGGTTGTCACTATTTAAAAATACGTAAATAAATATACGAACACACAACACAAAACAGTTGACACAATCTCTGTATACATTTTATTTTCATTTGCTTCGTGTAGTATGCCCACTGTCACAACGCGTACTGACACTGCTGTCTACCTGTATCAATGAATACAGACCACTATATAGTGGTCTGTATTCATTGCCTGTATTCAGTGAGGGATTCTTATCTATACAGGTTATTATTGTATCGTAAATTAGGTTCGAGTCAAATTTTAGTTTTTGTTTCAACAATAAATTGGTATTGATTTTATATTGTTAATGGTTGAATACCCAAAACGGCCGTAATCTATATATATAAAAGCCAAATACCACTCACTCACTCACTGACTCACACATCACGATTTCTCAAAAAACTACTGAACGGATTGAAATGAAATTTATTATGTAGTTTCCTCTATGGCCCCATAGGTGCTCTCTAAGAAGGTTTTCGAAAAATTAGAAAATTTAGGGGCGTTGGGGGAGGGGGGTAAAAGTTACTAAATAACGATTTCTCTAAAACTGCTGAACGGATTTGAACGAAATTTGGTATGTAGCTTCCTCTAGGGCCATAAGTGTTCATTAAAAAAGGGTTTTAAAAAATTGGAAATTTTAGGGGTTTTGGGGGGTAAAAATTACTAAATCACGATTTCTCAAAAATTACCTAACAGATTGGAATGAAATTTGGTATGTAGCTTCCTCTAGGGCCATAGGCGCTCGCTAAGAAAGGGTTTACAAAAATTCGAAATTTTCGGGGGGTTTGGGAGATCAAAGTTATTAAATCACGATTTCTTCAAAATTGCCGAACGGATTGGAATGAAATTTGGTATGTAGCTTCCTCTAGGGCCATAAGTGTTCACTAAAAAAGGGTTTTAAAAAATTGGAAATTTTAGTTTGGTGGGTAAAAATTACCAAATCACGATTTCTCAAAAATTACCGAACAGATTGGAATGAAATTTGGTATGTAGCTTCCTCTAGGGCCATAGGTGCTCACTTAGAAAGGGTATGAAAAATTTCGAAATTTTAGGAGGGGTTTGGGGGGATCAAAGTTACTAAAATCATAATTTCAGATCTTTTATTATTATGACAATAGTGTTTTTATTATTTAAGATCTATATATATAAAAACCAAATACCAGTCACTGACTGAACACTTAAAAAGAATACAATTACGTTAAAAAGACTGAAAATACCAACTACCACGGGCAACGCCGTACGGGTCAGCCAGTGCGCTATAATAAAGAAAAGAAATATTGATTATTGTGTCGGTAATTCATATTAATATATTTAGTAACTATTTTTCATAGCAAGATGAGGTTTTTTTTAGATTGGGTAAAAGCAAACAAAAGGTTTACCGTATTGTAAGTCAAAAATCCGGTGTTACATTTATTATTATATTGATTCATTTAGTTGATAATATCAAAAATTGTTTTAAATGTTGATTATTGATTATATAAATATTAATGGTAAAATTACAACGCATGTAGCAATTCTAATTATTGCGGATGTTCGTGTCTATTTCGACTTCTTTTTTATATTAGCTACTAGCTGACACGTAAGGCGTTGCCC
>JAGFPH010001241.1:184579-197360 GCA_018207615.1 Philaenus spumarius | reverse complement strand
TTGCCTCATTTGAGAAATAATATTTCGTCGTATTATCACTTTATATAATTAGAATAAAAAAAAAACTAGAGGACTAACCTAAACTGTTTAGTCACTGTATGTTGCCGATAACAGTATAATTATAATATTTGTATAGTTATAATATTACGTCGTATTATCACTTTATATAATTAGAATAAAAAAAAAAACTAGAGGACTAACCTAAACTGTTTAGTCACAGTATGTTTCCGATAACAGTATAATTATAATATTTGTATGATTATAATATTTCGTCGTATTATCACTTTATATAATTAGAATTAAAAAAAAACTAGAGGACTTACATAAACTGTTTAGTCACAGTATTTTGCCGATAACAGTATGATTATAATATTTATATAATTATAATATTTCGTCGTATTATCTCATTATTTATAATTAGAATGAGTTTCCTAAACTGTTCGTTTCTACGCAAAAAAGAACAAGAGCAATCCGGCAACGCTGGCGGGACGGTAAGAAAAACATGTCGGCACTTTACAATGTAAATTTCCATAACGAACTTTTGATTTGAAAGTTTTTAATGTTGTACGTGTTGAAGATGGTTAAATATTGGTTTCCCGGTATCAGTGAAGTGTATAAATACTATATTTATTAAGAAAAAAGTTCAAGTTTGTGTGTTTATAGTAGTTTTGATTGACAAGTTAAAGTAAATAAATACCATAAAATTAATATCTTCTGTATTATGCCATCTGTGTTGTCATTTCTATCACACTAACACAAAATTGCAATAGGTATTTGTGTCTTAAGGAAAGAAAGTGTCGCCCCGAAAGGAAAATTAATGTTACCTCACTAGCGTAGCGAAAACACCACTTTCGGGAAATGAAGATTAAAGTGGTCCAACACTTTCAATGCAACACTGACTCTAAAACCCAACAGGGCAGTAATCAGCTTCTTCACTTTCTTCATTTTTCTGTCTTAGAACCCTTCTCCTTACTTTTCTTTCAATCTCCTCCTGATCTTCTTGTTTTGATAATTATTTGATGGTATTTCCAACACATTAACTTTTGCTACAGAACTCTCATTGAAACATAAAATGACATCACTTTCTCCTAGTTTCAGTGTTTGTATGCCTGCAAAAGTAGTGTTATGGTAGCCTATTCCATACAACACTGTTTACGCTCTCATTAGGGTTATGTGTCTCGTCGTGACATCTTTTAAGTAGCTCTGGATCTCAGAAGCGTTTATGTATGGGTTTTATTATTTCTATGATTTCTTCAGGCAGTTAATAATTGTCATTCCTTAGATTAAATCCTTTAGATTATTATTGGAACGAAGTTCCTTAACGCGGGTTAAAGTAGGAGTTAACAAACATAAAATGTAACGCGTAACGAAAAAAATGTTATTAATTGGTTGCTATGGAAATGACAAATATAAAATACGAGTAACGAAAAAGCGTTACCAAATTGGTTGCTATGGCAATGAGACATGTGTTTTGGTTCATCAGTTTAAATTAAGAGACGATCGGTTCCGTCCGGCGTAGTTCAGATTTTATTGTCAAACTCTGAAATACATTTAATAAACATAAAATGTTGGTTCACCATTCTAGGCACATTCTAAAATAAAATTATTGTACGTATGTTGAAGGACAGGCGAAATAAACTAAACATACACACAATAATTTTATGTTTTGCCTAGACTGATGCACCAACATTTGATGTTTATTGAATGTATTTACAATGAATGGACGTTTAACTGTCTTTACTATCTTAGCGTTGATTGATTGCCTTTATTTCTTTTTGGGGGCGAGGTTAGGACTATTGAGTCCTCTCTTCCACCTAACCCCAATACAAAATTACAAACATATACAAAATTAAATTCTTAAAAATAAATATAGGCCAGTCGGTAAAGGTCAATTTAGACCAAAGGTACCAGTAATTTGCAATACGGCTGATTTTTTTTTTTATAAGTACATTAAAGTTTGTAGATTAACGTAAAAAAAAGTTTACCAGTCTATCGATTTCCCAAAGTCGAAAAAAAAATCGATTATCGTTTATCGATTATCGATTATCACTAAAAGGGGACATCTTATTCATATATGAAGCGTTGGCTCATTCTAAATTTGCCGAATTTTAATATATCGAATTGAAACTTGACATTGGAGTTAAAATATATATTTTAAACATTTATGCTGAGTTTCAGCTTGTTATCTTGAAAATTACCCGATCTAGAGCCACTTGACTTATTAATGGGTTTCTCGATTTTAGGAGTACCGGACCCACCAATTCATTTTAAACAGCTCCAGTTTAGAAAAATTTCAAAATATCAACCTGAAAGTTTTTTTACAAGTTAAATATATAGATTCAAACAAGATCAAGGAGTATAAACCTTTTTTATTATTTACTTTTCAAAGCACAAGTAACTTAAAAAAGTATAATTTTAGACCTTTTTAGATTTTTCATCAAAACGCTTGAGTTAATCGGCTGCAGATTAGTCAATTTTTTATATATAGTTTTTAAAATAAGTGTAGCAAAAAACAATTGTGTTTTTAACTTCTGTACCAATTTTTAAATCGATATGTTCAAAAATGTCGAAAATGGAGTCGTTGAATCCAAAAGTGTTATATTTAAAACGAGATAGGTAAAACAGAAGACCATTTTCAAGCGCCTCGTTTTTAAAAATAACATTAAAAAAATCGTTCATACATACTAAGAATATTTATACTGGTGTACTCAACTTGTAAAACAAATTTGATGTTGATATTCCAAAAATTGACGAAACTGGAATAGATTGAAATTAGTTCGTGAGTCCGGTACTAGTAAAATCGATAATCGAAATCGACTCCTAGATCGGGTAATTTTCAAGATAACAAGCTGAAACTCAGCATAAATGTTTAAAATATATATTTTAACTCCTATGTCAAGTTTCAATTCGATATATTAAAATTCGGCAAATTTAGAATGAGCCAACGCTTTATATATGAATAAGATGTCCCCTTTTAGTGATTTCCCCTGCTGCAAAATACATACCTGTATTATCGAATTTTTTCCAGACAAACCATTGCTCGGACGAAATAAATACATATGCCCTTTTTTGTTGAAAAATACCTCCCCTACACGGTGGTATTTTTTATTTTCCTCTATCTTCATCCCAGCTCTAAATATTAAGGATAATCGAAATAAAAATGATAATCGATTTTTTTTTCGACTTTGGGAAATCGATAGACTGGTAAACATTTTTTTTGTTAATCTACATACTTTAATGTACTTATAAAAAAAAATTCAGCCGTGTTGCAAATTACTGGTAGTTGTAACCTATACCGACTGGGCTAATAGTACTTTAACAGACAACAAATAATAATAAATGTAGCATATACAATTTATAAAAATAATACAGCAAATTAATACAAACAGGTTAAATACGTATTACAATCATAATTAAACATCCATACAACTGAACAATAAACACTTCTAATGTACACCTCAAAACTGGGATGTATAGAGCCCTGGATGTATCATCCACTTTGTACAATAAATATGACATCAATAGCTTTGAAAACTGGACTCAGCAGACTTAATTGCATCCGGTAACGAATTCCACAGACGGCAAGCGGACACAG
Source organism: Philaenus spumarius (assembly GCA_018207615.1). Lineage (NCBI taxonomy): Eukaryota > Metazoa > Arthropoda > Insecta > Hemiptera > Aphrophoridae > Philaenus > Philaenus spumarius. The sequence continues at coordinate 193,765 of JAGFPH010001241.1, read as the reverse complement.
TAAATGATTTATTATATTTCATAGTTCGGTGCAAAGGTATAGCAAGAGTAGTGTCACATCTTCTAGCGTTGGTAATCCTACACCTTTATTATAATAACATTAAACGTATGGAAACAGTGAATATTTTTATAAAAAGCAATCTCAAAATAAACGGCAATTGAAAGATTAAAATTGTGTGAGTATGTTGCCGTGGCTGGTGGACTAATTGAAGAAAAGTTGTGATGAACTTCGTTCCTGACGATGGTCCCACTACCGCACATATTAACTTATTTTGCATTGTTTTTTCTATATTTACACCACGTTAGCTTTGAGTTAGGATTTTCTTCATCGGTGGGAAATAAGCATTCATAATTTAAAATATAATTTTTAACACTACTTTTCAGAATTCGATTTTTTTTATGGTCAAAGCTACATGCTCCCCTTAAGGGTCGGCTCTAGTAAAACAGAAAGCAACCTGCGACTCCAACGTAGCGGCGGTAGGTTACGCGGACATTGCTCATCCTAAATCCATTTAAAACCCGAAATTGTTCAAATAGCGTTTTCAAAAAAATACCAAACTCTTGGGGACAAAATTCTTCATCCGAATGGCTTGATAATTTTTCGCTATAATTAATAGTTACATCGTAAAAAAATATTTAAAGTCACCCTATAGCGGCGGTAGATTCCACGGACATTGCTCAGCCTAAATCCATTTAAAACCCGCAATTGTTCAAATAGCGTTTTCAAAAAAATACCAAACTCTTGGGGACCAAATTCTTCATGCAAATGGCTTGGTACTTTTTCGCTATAACTAATAGTGACAACATAAAAAATTATTAAAAATTAATTTTTTAAATTGTTAATAAATATTAAACAAAACGTTTTTTCTTAATTTTGGAAAAGCCATTTGCATGCGTATTGGCCATAGCTTTAAAATGACATATCGTTCATAATTATCCGATAAAAAATAAAGGAAAAATATGGATTTTAATTTAACATTGGTCTTATGGAGTGTCAACCAACATGGCCGACAGCTAGAGCCGACCCTTAAGTGTTACAAGAACGTTTTTGCAATAATTTTACCTATTATTAGTGTAATGCTATTGTATTCTCTACTTTGAGTTATAATCACCAAACTGGGGGTGCAGACTAGCTGCACCTATTGAGAGGGGTTTGGCGTCCCTCGCGGTCCCGAGTCAAACATACATATTACTACTTATAACACCTAAACAAAACATATACACATATTATGTACTCGTCCGTCTCATTCATTAAAACAATTCTTACATTTTCAACTTTACTTAAGGGTGAAACGTTGTTCCATGTTAGTAAATATACATTTTATACTTTGACCGAACAGAGTCATAAAAAATCGACCCTCGCTCCCACACGCGCAGACACACTCACACGGCCTTCCTGCTTAATGGTTCTTCTATTAATCACCAACTAGCCATAGTGCTACAAAATCACAGTTTTCTATATCGTTAACTTTACTTAATTTTTACTCTAATTACTGAACTCTAAATATTATTCCTCGCAAATTGACTCCAAACACGATACAATTGTGACAACCCTAAGCGGTTTTACGGTCAGTAGTTTACAAAATCATAAATTTGACCAAACAATTTTTTATTGTAAAAATTGTTATTGATATTTTATTCGAATTAATACGATCACAATAACATATATAATTATAGTAATTCTAGTAGTGATTTCAAACCTTTGAAAAACACAAAGAAACTAAATTAGAATCAATATAACAGTAAACGCATACTAATAGTAAAATAAAAATAATTACAAATTCATTTTGCAATGTTACTGCACAATAACTATAATAAATCAATGAAATAATATTATAAAACTAACACTAGCATATTTACATAACCATTTTATGTTAAGAAAGCCTCTTAAGTGTCTTCTAAAATTTCCAACGTACACATTTCCTAAAATTTTCTCTGTTGCGTCTTTCATCTGTATTTACATTTTTCAATTTCTTAATAGGGATATTGTTTTTGTCATTTTTGTTTACTACCGTCTTGTTTGGAAAGAGTTCTTGTTGTTGTGCTTTTAGGTAAGAGATTCAAGGAGCACTTACCTAAAAGCACAAATAGTTTAAACCACCCCAAATCAAATTTCGCCGAGCACCTGATAAATAGTCTCCACAGCTACAGTAATTTCAATGCTAACATGAGCATCCTGCAACTATGTAATAAAGGCCGTTATATGGACACATGGGAGGAATTCGCCATCTATAGGGCTTCTAAGACCAGTAATCAACACCTACTGAATGACAAGATATCTTTCCAAGCGAACATTGTGTTCGATACCTTAATTGATATCGAGAACAAAAAAGCGCCTTCCGTTCGCCCTCCGGCAAACATTCATGCAGCAATTTGCGATAACGGCCTAACTTAAATTCATTCACCCATTAGTTCGCCTACCCTCGGCCGAGTAACATGTGTACATATTTTAGCGCTCGTATTTTGTGTTCCGTACATAGTGTTTGTGTTCGTGTGTTTGTGATTAATGTTCTACGACAATTAACAGTGAGTGATGTGATTTTGTTTTTATGTTTTTTGTATGTAAATTAATGTGACCGGATGATGGGGTAACCCGAAACCGCGGTCGTCACAAAACATAAACAAGGATTGGATGACAGCAGACAGGTAACTTATACCTACTTATTAAATTGTTAAATTTATAGTTTGTAACCTACTGGCCGTAAAACCGCTTAGAGTTGTCGCAATTGTACCGTGTTTGGACTCATTTTGCGAGGAATAATATTTACTAGTGGACCCGGCAATGCTTCGCTATTGCTTGATTTACCTAACCTAAAATTATATTCAGTTTTTGATACAAATCAGTTGTTGATCAAAATCAGCTGTTTTAAGCTTTTCATACGAACAGCTGTTTTTTGTGCCCCTGATAAAATCAAAAGAAATCTTTCTTCTTCTCCCTTAAGATTGATCTTCCATAAGATTAACATTGAAACTTTGAGGGCCACTGGGGCGTATCCCTGAGGACCGATGTAAATTATAATGGGATTCTGCTCATCTACAGGACACTACCTTTCTAACGATATGCGCGAATTTCTCCTGCGATGCAAACAAGCTGAGAAAAAAGGACGACAAGTTTTGTGCTTGCCTATTAATATATAGATAGTTCAGTAATTAGAGTAAAATTAAGTAAAGTTAATGGTTAGAAAAATGTGATTTTGTAGCATAAGGGCTAGTTGGTGATTAATAGAAGAACCTTTAAGCAGGTAGGAAGTGTGAGTGTGTCTGCGCGTGTGGGAGCGAGGGTCGATTTTATGACTTAGAGCGCACTTCTGTTCGGACTAAGTATAAGCCTTTACTATTTTTTTATTACAACAAAAAAGAAAGACCTTGGCGGTTTAATGACAAATAGGCATTTATATATACAGTGTGTAAATTAAGTATCGAAACAAATATGTATTTCTCAAACTAAAATAGGTACAAATATTTAGTTTGTGGCATTGACTCTTAACAAACGTTCCTGATTTTCTGACATAAAAAAAAAATGTTCAACCCCCTAAGGGGGTGGCGGGTATTGGGTAACTTGAATTTTTAAATGGGAAGTATGGTCTTGTGATACCTCATTTTAAAGGTCTATTTTTTACAAAATTTTGTAAGATGGAGGAGTAAAAATAAAATTTACGCAATCGATTTGGAAGCGTACACAATTTTGTATGTCAAGCACTTTGAAATAAACATTTTTTGTCTCTTGAATTTTTTTCTAAAAACTCTTCCTTTTCGAGATATTAGCAACTTTATGTCAATTTATTTCAACACGTTTAGGGCCGCCATTTTGTTTTTTGTGGTCCGATTTTTATTTTCTTTATGCCATTTTCCTAGTCTTAAAATAGACCTTTAAAATGAGGTATCACATGACCATACTTCCCATTTAAAAATTTAAGTTACCCCCTACCCGCCACCCCCTTAGGGGGTTGAAATTTTTTGTTTTATGTCAGAAAATCAGGAACGTTTGTTAAGAGTCAATGCCACAAACAAAATATTTGTACCTATTTTAGTTTGAAAAATACATATTTGTTTCGATACTTAATTTACACACTGTATATTAAATAAAACAACTATTAAACAACTGGAACATTTGTAAAGTTAATTTAGCTTTATGTTATTTTGTGTTGTGGTTCGCTGTTGTGTTTTACTGTTAACTAATTTTATTGTTTAAATAATGATTAATTAGTTTTGCTTGTAAGGGTAGTACAGTACTTGTATAAGTCATTTTTATTTGTCAAATTTATCCACATTTTAATATCGGTAAATAGTTTTAATTGACATCATAAAATTCCTATTAGTTTTATCACATTTATTAGTCTTGCTTTCTTCTTATCAAGTGATGTTGAACTGGCTGTATTCCGTATAAAAAACAACTTATAACAACACATGAATATATTTTTACGACTTATGTCTGACTTGGCTCAGACATATCGCCCATCCCACTGTGCCGAGTTTGTTCACAAAGAACTGTGTTAAATTACATCTATTCCCTTTATTTATTATAACAGAATAAAATAACTATCATTATACAGAGTGTTCCGGAACTCTCTGAACCCCTTTTGTGGATATGTTCCTGGGATTCAGACAAACATATTTCACAATATATTCATGGGTCTAAGTTGCTTTTTTTTCATCTGTCTGTATGTATGTGTTTTTACAAAATACTTAATATTTTTGGAAGTAGAAAAGATATTGAGCTCAAACTTTGTATACCTATTTGTTGCGTAACCTTTTATCACTGTGAGAAAAATTATAACATTATTTTAAATATTTTCAAAATGGTATTTGAATGTCAAATACCTCAAAAACCGCTAACTTTACAAAACAAATTACTACAGACAAAAAGTTTACTTTTTTTAATGACAAACTCAATGGGTTTTTTACTTTGTCTGTACTTCAAAGGATAACAGAGATATTGACAAAAAAACGGAAAAATGAATTTCTTGGTAGTTGTCAACAAAACTCAGAATTACTTTAGAAACAAAATATTATAAGTTATTATGAACTAAACTAATAAGTTATTTGCATAATGTTCCGACCACTTTCTGAGCTGATTACACTAGCAAAAAATAATAAAAATGTTCATATATTCATAGGTCTGGAAATGCATCGTTAGAGAGAGCTGGCGAAAGATTTTACCCGTGTTTCAGATTACTCACAGATCTCAAATCTTTAAAAATAAATTACTGAATTATAAAATATCCACCTTTTAAGTACAAATGTAACTGTAGCTTAGTTAAGAAAATTGAATGAGAAATAACAACAATGTGACCATGTTTACAAATAAAAGTACTACCTGTTTATTAAGACCGAATTTTGCTTTTTGGGTCAAATATCGCAACAATTAGCCTACTGCAGTTACAGATCTGGGACCTATTCTATTAAATTTATCTGCTCGTTTTACGTAAATTAAAATAAATTTTACGCCTTAATTAACGCCCTACATATTTCAATAGGGATTCGTTTCTGTAAGTAATCTGAAACATCGGCGAAATCTTTCTCCGGCTCTTTTTAACGAAGCATTTAGAGACCTATGAATATATGAACATTTTTATTATTTTTTGCTAGTGGAATCAGCTCAGAAGTGCTCGAAACATTATGCAAATAACTTATTAGTTTAGTTCATAATAACATTAAAATATTTTGTTTCTAAAGTAATTATGAGAATTGTTGACAACTACCAAGAAATAAATTTTTCCTTTTTTGTCAATATCTCTGTTATCCTTTGAGCTACAGACAAAATAAAAAAAAACATTGTGTTTGTCATTAAAAAAGTAAACTTTTTCTCTTGTAATTTTTTTTTAAAGTTAGCGGTTTTTGAGATATTTTACGTTAAAAATTATAAACGGCGCCATTTTGAAAATATTAAAAATAATACTCTATTTTTTCGCACAGTAATAAAAAGGTTAGCCAACAAAAAGGTGTACAAAGTTTGAGCTCAATATCTTTTTTACTTCCAAAAATATTAATTATTTTGTAAAAAACACATACAGACAGACAGACAAAAAAATAAGCACCTTAGACCCATTTTTATATTGTGAAATATGTTTGTCTGTATCCCAGGAACATATCCACAAAAGGGGTCCAGAGAGTTCGGGGACACCCTGTAGAAGCATATTCGTTTATACTGTACTATAAATTTTCTAGACATAACCGTCACAAAACAACAAAACAAGTTTCGGTAAAAGATATACAGGAAGCCAACCACAACAGACATCACTATACATTCTGATTCCCATCATCCATTACCTCATAAGATGGCAGCCTATAATAGTCTGATCAATAGATTAATGACAGTACCATTAGAGCCTCACGATTTTCAAGAAGAATTAAATACGATAAAATATATTGCCACAAGAAACGGTTATGGAAGCTCAATAATTGACAAACTTCTCTTAAAACACAAGGTTAGATCTGGATCGCGTCCCAAAGAGAAAGAAAAATCGGTCTTCGTATCGACTGAATATGGCAACATCTTACCTAAAATAGTCACGTCTACCTTCCATAAACTTAACAGAACTATAGCATTCCAAACCAGTAACACCATCAAACAATTTTTTCAACCCAAAAACCCAAGACATATAGAAGACCAAACAGGTGTGTATAGATTGACTTGCGACGATTGCGAAAAGGTTTACATAGGCCAAACCGGGAGAACATTTAAGACTCGATTTATAGAACACTTGCCAAAAAGATCAATTTCAGGCAACAAATCGAATTTTGCCCGCCATCTAATTGATGAAAACCATAGTTACACGAGCCTGGAAAATAACCTGAAACCAATTAAAATATGTACCAAAGGGAGATATATGAACTCAGTCGAGGAGTACGAGATCTATAAGGCGTTCAAATCTAAAGATGTAAACGGCGAACACCAGTTATTAAACGACCAGCTGAGATTTGACTCGAATACGTTATATGATACGGCGATAAGAATCCAAAAAGCCCGCGGTAAGAACAGGTTCAGAGTGCGCGAGACATCAGACTGACAGTTGCCGGCCGGTCGCCAGAAGGTGTACACCTAAACGTGAAATGTGCTATGTGTGTTTTGTGTAATTTAATTTTAATGTATGACGACCTCGATTGAGTAATTTTGTGTCTGATGATGGGATAAAAGTCCCGAAACGCGTCACTAACGAATATAAAGAAGAGGTAACGTGACGGAAGAAAAGAAGGTAAGAAACTTTATTTTTAATGTTAATGGGTTTATTATTGGCACTCATCTGTCATTTCGTATTTTAATATTAATATGGCAGACTTGTATACAAACTAGAATTTATGTGGATTAATACATATTTAATACTACTATTAATTTTTTAATTCAAAACTAATATTTCATTTACATCTTGAGAGAAGTTTTGTGTCTTTAATTTTTCTTGCTCAGATTGTGTGTTAATACACCTCAAATTGTTTTAATTTTCGATTAGTATCTTTACCTACAACTACCAAATAAAGTGCGTTTTCGCACAGTCATGTGCTCATCGCCAAGTAAATTATACCTCTTTGTTATACTTGACAGCACGGCGTGGGGTGAAGTAATGCTTTTCGCGCGCCAGCTGTTTACTTTGCACCATGATGTTCTGAAAATGTTGATTGTTGTAGGACTAACCTTTGTGAAACAGATCTTTTTAAAAACTAAAACACTAATTTGAAATGTAGTTGTAGGAAAAACGTTGTGTGTATTACGGATGCAAATGTTTATCTCGTCCGATAAACTCAAATTTGCATCCTTGATACACGAACAACTACTAAGCATAAAATGTACTAAAAATATTTCAACATACACGAAGAAAGTGATTGTTTTCAAACAGTAAAGAAATACCGACACTTAAAAGGCTTTTACAAAATCCACGGTGTTAAACACAAGTCATTTTATTCTCTTACAAGATGGAGAGTACGAGGGAGAGGTGGGGTTACATTCGATCGTACATTCGTAAACCCAATTTGTAAACTTCAAATTCTTGTGAAGGTCGACAATTCGAAATAGTTTGATTTTAACATTGAATATTGTTTACCATCTTAAGTTTGGGGTTATTATTAATCCTAAATCTTTGTTATAAAGAAAATATAACATGATTATGTATATAGAAGGTCCCAACGGGGTTGTCTTGCGGAGAATCCCATAGTTAGTAAATCAATTAATATGTCATTCTAAATATTTTTATAATTTTACATATATGTTTTTATTATGTATTTCAACTAATTTTCAAGAATACATTTTCCAATTACCTAAACAAATTTGAACATGCGAAACGTATTCGAATTTACTCAATAACATAGTGTACACTAAAATGTTTTAATTAGTTTCATTTTACCTTCGGTTATTGAAATAATAGTATTTGGGCAACCAAACATGTGTTGTGTTGACATTGGTTCGGTTAAAGGTAATTGTGCCTCTAATTAAGCCTTTGATCGTTGATTGCCTGTGACCGAATTGCGAGTATAATGATGTAGAACATAACTGACTTTGTGTCAACGTTTGACCAATATAATTGAACTGCTGAACGGTTTATTAGATTCAATCAGAATACTGATACTGCGTTAAGAAATAATATTACAAAAGATATGATCAACTTGACCGTACTATATAAAAGAAAATTGCAAACATCAACATTCCAACGTCAAATAACTGCACGTATGACTTAATAATCAAACACTAGAATATAGTACTAAGAACCTACAAATCAGAGAAGGTACTTTTCAACCAACAGTCTTCTAAAACTTTCCAGCAGTACTGAGGGCAAACAGAAATATATGTTTTATGCGTGATGTGTAAACAATAGTGTATTACAGATACTGGCGTGAATGCCGGCACTCCGCTACTAACCTGACTAAAAACATCAGTACCCGGTACATCTTTGTTTAACACGTTCACTGCTAAGGACGCACATGTGAGCTTGACACTGAACACTACGAGAAGCGGCCAACGCGCAGTGCATTGCACGACAACCCCCGTATTGGGAGTCTTTTAAATACACAGTGCATTGCGTGCTTCGCACGCCAATCCCCGTATTGCGAATATTTTCAACACACAGTGCATTGCGTGCTTCGCACGCAAACGCGATATTGGGAATATTTTCAATACACAGTGCATTGCACGCCAACCCCCGTATTGGGAGAATTTTCAATACGCAGAGTATTGCGTGCTTCGCATGCCAATTTTAAG
>JAGFPH010001241.1:166792-184479 GCA_018207615.1 Philaenus spumarius | reverse complement strand
AAATCAGGTTTCAATGGAAATATTTTAGCAAACAGATGATTACTATTATTATCATAGTCAATAAACATATTTATGGCACTACATTTTTTGTTAAATATTTAGTATATCTTTTGTTGTTCTTATGTTCAATAGATGCTGCAGTTTAAAAAAAAATTATATAAAAACACGCTTGTATTCAAACGAAAGTTTGTGTAAAAACTTTAAAACAATCGGTGCAGAACTTTCGGAGATTATCGATTTTGAACAAATGCATATTTACATTTTTATTTATACAGATGATACTAGCTGACCCGTACGGCGTTGCCCGTGGTGGTTGGTATTTTCAGTTTTTTTAACGTATTTGTATTCTTTTTAAGTCTTCAGTCAGTGAGTGGTATTTGGCTTTTATATATATAGATCTTAAATTAATAATAAAAGCACTATTGTCATAATAATAAAAAAAAATATGATTTTAGTAACTTTAATCCCCCCAAACCCCTCATAAAATTTCGGAATTTTTCATACCCTTTCTTATTGAGCACCTATGGCCCTAGAGGAAGCTACATACCAATTTTCATTCCAATCCGTTCGGTAATTTTGGAGAAATCGTGATTTAGTAATTTTTACGCCCCAAACCCCCCTAAAATTTCCAATTTTTTAAACCCTTTTTTAGTGAACACCTATGGAGTGGAAGCTACTATACCAAATTTAATTTCAATCCGTTCGGTAGTTTTTGAGAAATCGTGATGAGTGAGTCAGTGAGTGAGTGGTATTTCGCTTTTATATATACATAGATTTAATGTATTAATGCAATACTAGTTCAACCATTTTATGTTTTATGAGTTTTATTAAGGTTAGTATAATTAAAAATAGTAATTTCCTGTCGCACTAAACGTTTTAAGGGACTTGTTCCGTTCATTTTGGAATGTAATAGCTCCGACACAGGCGATGGTTTATAGTATATTGATAGTCTCAATTCTTATCTGATTCCAATCTTGATGGTTAATTTAAATAGCGAGTAAGATTGGAAATGTTGTTCGTCTTTTAGTCTGTCTGTAGAAGTTAGAAGTTATAAACATTAAGTGTTTACCTGTTATAGTTATTCAAATTGTGAATTGTGTCAATATTGTAAATGTGTATGAAAATGTGATTTTAAAATTGTCAAGAAAGTAGAAAAGAGCCTACTGAAATGACCCACGTGACTAAGTTGCAGTCGTACAGTAAGTATCTTTATTTGCCCTTAGTTAGTCGAAGTACGGAGACTTTTTGACAGGCCTGTTTTAGTAATAAACAACAAGGACGTGGTAGGGGTGAACGTTCGAATGAACTACGGTCAACCTGTGTATGGAGCTTGGAGAGGTTTTAAATTAAAACGTCCGCTACCATCTAAGGACACACGTCACCTGAAGGCAAGATTTATTGTGTTTTATCCGCGAAATGTCGGGGTTCTTATAAAAATTGTTGTTCCCTGGACTTTGTGTATTGTTTATGTACGACGCAACATTTCTTTTCATAAATTATTTTGTTACTAGTAAGCCCCCGTGAAAAATCACAGGCTGATTAATGAGATACACATCAGAAATACATCATGTAAAAAACAAACTATTAAACATCAACTTTAAGGAATGCTTATCTAGACCTACATAACTATGCTGACGGTGATTTTTAACTCGGTAAATGTGTACAATAATAAGGATTATAAAACTGTAGGCCTATCTGTTAAACATTTTGCTTAAATACGTTATTATATATTTAAAGAAAGATAAAAATACTATCTTTTAATTGCTTTTTATTTCATATTAATAGATCAAATGATTTAGAAGTTATTAATATTATAATAAAGAAATTAATAATCGAACATATTTATATGTTATACTAAGATGTACGAATGTTTCTGAAGTAAAACGAATATATCTCTCCTTTAAATTTGTATAAGCAAATATATTGATGATAAAAGGTTGTATTTATATACAGTTTATAACCTCAAAGCAAATATTATAACATATATTATAGCATAGTTCTATTACTAATATTTAAAAAAATCTACTACAAAAGGAATTATAACGATTGAAGTTGTAAACATAACCCCAAACTATAATCTACACTGGGTTTGTGTGTTACGGATGATGGGTGAAATCAGCTGTTTAGATGTAAGAATGTTTCCGAAGTTAAACAAATAGGTATCTTTTCTTTAAATTTGTATACAAAAATATATTGACGATAAAACATTGTACTTGTATTCATTTTATAACCTCAAAGCCAATCTTATAACTATAGCCTACATTAGTTATTTAACTTATGTTTAAAGAAAATCAACTTCACAAGACTTATATCGATTGAAGTTGTAAACATAACCCCAAAGTATAATCTTTGTTAGGTTTGTTTCAGTATTACAGATTATGGGTGAAATCAGCTGTTATATTATATGTTACTCACGTACACTCGTTTTTATAGGAGTTGATTTTAATTTTATTTCTTCTCTACCAAACATCTACATACAAATATAATCAAATAAAAGAACAGTTCTTTCTTGGATAAAAAAATAATGACAATATTTCTACATAAAATAATAAAAAAGCTTGTTTAAGACTTTTATCGTATAATTTGCTACTAAAATAGAAAGTGAAAAAATAATTTTTTGTGTCGCTCTTCAACTAGCTCAAAAACAAAACTATACACTTTGAAATTATAAAAATACAAAAAACTCAAATTAGAAAAAAAAACTCACTACAAAACATCAATTGATACCGGAAAGGTAATCACAGCCTTATAAAAACGAACATTTTTAACACTACTTGCCAGTATTCAAGCAAGTCAAGCAATTCAGCAATTTGTTTGAAAGAGTTAATATCTTCAACAGAAAAAGCAATGCCTTTACATCACCTAACATCCTTGCCCATGAATCCTTTCTGAAGTAATGAAACTAAACTGTAGAGGCGTGGAGCGTTCAAAGTAGAAGAGTGTCGGTATAAAGTACTTTTTGGTTTTGGAACCAGCATTAGATTACTGTTTCTTAGAGAATACGTACTGCGACTTTTGTTCTCAATATAATAATTTTTAGTTCGAAAAAGGTTTAGAATTTTAAAAATCGCATGTGCCTTAGCGATAGGATTTTTAATCAGGAAAAAGAGGCTAAGATAGTTCCAATCGAGATTACGTTGAAATTACTCTTACAATATATTTTTGGATAATTTTAGTAGGTTTGAGCTTGGAGATGTAGGAACCACTCCAAAAACTAGGCCCATAACCCAAACGAGAGCTAACAAACTTATTTTTAAACTTAAAAGAACACTTTTGATGGACAAATAATACTTAATAAATAGAACTTCCTTAGCGCACTATAATTCTCCCTTACATTTATTGATATGTCCCTGCTATGAAAATCTGAATTATCAATGACAAACTAAAATGTTTTTCAAGATTACTGTTAAAGAAAGAAGAAGCAAAATATCTTTAAAAAGATAAAATAAACTATAATTCTAAATAAGACAAGTAAACAAACAGCAAAAGTCTGGATATTCTTAAAGAAGCATGTGTATTAATAATAACTACCGTTCTGCGAAGTACCTCTGCCTTTATATCAAATATTCTATGTAAATATGAAAACTATTATTCAATTTTCTTCTCTGATATTGAAGTGGAGACTCGACCTGAATTCCCCGTAAGTCTTTAAGTAGTGTTCTCTGCATATAAAGTTACTCCTTCTTCGAAGAATTCTCCCTTTCGTTTAAAAGTATAATAGTTTTATACGAGTGAAATATTAAATGTCGTATCTATAAGTAAAACTAAACTCACTTGTTAATCTGATTGATCACCGTATATTTTAGCCCCAGTAATAAAGGACAGCCTAATGTTTATTCACTTTATGATTCTCATACACCACAGTTTTTATAATTAAGTTGTAAAAAAAATGGTTCCACAAATATTTTACTGGGATTTAAATCTTTAAATAAAAAAAATAAAAAAACTTAAGGATTTTAACCATAAAAAGCACCAATTTTTAGTACTGAATGCTCTAACAGAGATATTGTTTTGTTTTTTTAAATAATCTGTTACCAGATAAACATAATGCTGTATAACAATTTTGATAGTTGCCATGCCAAATAGTTATATTATACATATTGCTGGTCTGTTATATATTTAATAAATAACATTGTAGTTAAAAATTCTTTTTATTAATACTTACTTTATTAAAAATAAAGTCGAACTAATTATTTTTTGTTTTGGACGGATTAAACTAATGGAAGATAAAACCACTTTAAAAAAGGTTCGATAATGCCTGAAGAATATTTAAAACGTCGTAACCATTAGAAGAAACAAAGAAGGACTGTGAGCAGAAAACCGATAATATGGTAACTTATTTAATTAATATAACCAGGACAGCGAGGCAATCAATCAATGCTAACATGATATTTACTCTTGGAATTTAGGAATCTTTAAACAAGTCGATTGATGTGAGTTTTATGGTTTTTATCGATATTGTAGTGTTTTTATTAACGATGTAATCAAATTTGCTTCAGTAATCAGTAATTTGGTTTAACAGTAATCAGTTTTAATAAGATTAATGATTCGATTTACGAAAGTATTATTGCAAAGTACACAGTGAGCTAACACTACGAAGTAGTATGCAGTTATTTCCCAAGCTACACATAAAACAGAAGTAGAAATAGGTTTCACGAAATAAATATAACAGTTATAAAAAGACTTGTTAAAATATTTCCAGCAAGATAAACTTCTGCAGTTATAAATATTTGCTGTGCTGTAAAGAAAATAGTTCCATTACACCAAGTGTAATATATCACAACTGTTGTGTGAAATACTATGTCCTTGTAAAGCATTTTGTTACTGTAGGCTATGAGTGTATTTTTATGTATTTCCCAGCGTTTTTTAATAAAAACAGACCAAATATCGTTATTTCGTATATTATCTTACTCTTGATACATGCGTCTGTCGTCAAGTAATGCCAATAATGTACAATTATATATTGCGCATTGGGCGCCAAAAAATATCTCTTTGTCAAAATCTCCTTCATTTTACCATCAGCCACCATGCTTTTACCGATTGGTTAGATAAGAAAATAGATCAATGCAACCAGATATGTTCCAGAGTTTCCTTATCGTCTTTGCTCTTCTGGCAGGCAGGAGAGTCACTGAGTTAGAAGCGATGCAGATAATGTTGGGTTTAAATAATACGACAAGATCTTGACCTTGCCTCAAAAGGTGCCTCGCGGGACCACGATAAAAAACTCCCAATTCGAATTATCTCTGTAAAATTATTTTTACACGATTCTTGCAGACAACTCAATTTCAACTGTAACGTTCATTCCTGCCGTGGTGAATGTAATAATTCGGGGTAGTAGGTGGGTATCTCCTCAGGGATGACATTTGGCATTTCTTGGGCTATAGACTGAACTCCATTTGTGAACGCCTGATTGATTTGTTCAGTTTCGTGTAAACTCCTGATCTAAAGGCAAAGCTTTTGTTTGTAATCCATATTAGGTTTTTTGATCTGGAGGTTAACTGGTTCAATTTCCTGGTAAAATTCCGTGGAGGCGTTTCAGGTGATCCCAAGCAACACCTGAACGCTGCTGGCTGTATTAGTTCTGTTTTATATATGTGAGTTTTCACAGTAAAACCCTACACTTCACAGCAATACGTAGTGATCTGATAAACCATCATGGTTTCAGTGTCAGCTGCCCACTCTTGGTTTGCCACCATTCTCATGTCGTTGAGTCTGTTTGAACACTGTTAAACCATGATATAGGTCATATTATGCTCCTTTCAACGCAATTTTTTGTCCAATTTTTTTCCCAAAATCTTAATTAGACTATTATGTAGCAATACTTCATTATTATCAATAAATTAAATAGGTACAATACCTGCTTTTTTTTGTCTTAACCAATCCTAAAATCACTATGTGATTACCGCGGTTTCGGGTAACATATGTACCCATCTTCAGATCACAGAAATAAATAATTCCCTTCATGAGGTCGTCAAAACATTAAAGTTAATACACAAAGCAAAAATCACAAAACACGTCACGAAACACATTGAAACACTTTCTCAAAAAACACATTAAAACATTGATTAGGCCTAATCACGCTAACCGGTCACGGTAAAACTTTTAATACGACTGCCGTGGCGAGGTTTGGAGTCTATCCCTTCCCTTTGCCTTAGTCCTTATCACTGTTTGGTTGAGAAGCGTTACAACCCTGCAATTTTATCATCGCGTCGAACACAATATTCGCCGGGAAGGAAACCTTGTCATTTAATAGGTGTTTATTTTCTGTTTTTGCCGCTTTATAAATAGCAAACTCTTCCCATGAGTCCATATAGCGACCTTTCTTACATACGTGTAGTATGTCCATGATTCGGGAAAAATCTGTATAACTATGGTCGTTATTTATTAAATGCTCCGCGAAATTAGAAATTACAGTCCCCTGACTAATAAACCGTTTTATAAAAAGACGTCCTGTTTGACCTATGTAATAACTTGGGCATTCATTACAGGATAGTTTGTATTCCCGTTTCGTCTATGTTCAGGCAAAAGTCATTAACTCCAAAAACACAATTTTTCAGCATAGCCATTTTAAGTTTTTTGTGACTGTGTGGCACACTCCCAATTGAGTTATTTAATTATAAGTTTAACAATGTATTACATAATCAAGTATTTCATACAGTATAAATCTTCAACTTTATTTTTAAATTAATGAAAATCAGATTTTAACTTACCTAAGATTATTAAAATGCAATTGAAATAAGTGTTTGGAGTTAGTGAGTTTTGCTTGCCTAGTGCTTACCAATAATGCAAGTTCATCTTGCACTTAACATAATACACAAATGAAAAGTTTTAGTAAATTTTACTTTTTTAGCCCTTAAAAGAGTACTTATAGTTAACTTTCAAGAATTTTGAATCATGATAATCATATTTTTTATTTAATGTGATCCCTATGATTAATACTATCCAATATCGTTTTATTCATCTAAGTAAATTATTACTTAATTAGTTTAGTAGGCCACTTAAGTAATATTTTATTGAAAATCACTTGACTTACTCCATGGCGCTACAGCCCTTAAAAGGCTTTGGCCTCATTCAGAATACCTTTATTAAATCATCTCTGTTCACCACCTTTCTTCTCCCGGTTCTGACACCCAAAGTTGAGAGGTCCTCCTCCACGTCACTTTGAAAATCACTAGGCCAACTAAACTCATGTTTCAGATTGACTACAAGATTTTTTGTTTAAGGTGGAGCCAATGAAACCAAATACTTTAAAAATAATATTTTAATGTTAAAATAATGATAAAATGAACAATATACCATAGGCTAATACAAAAAATTAGTCCTCCTCATTTTCAGACTCACTTAAAACACTAGGTTCTGAATTAATATTTTTAAGACGTTTTGAAAATGTTAAGGACTGATACCAGTGATGAAATTCACTTGGGATGACACCAGAACGACACAGGTTATTCAAGTCTTTGTATTTTTCAAGAGAAATTTGCAAGTTGTTGGTGTATGCATTTTTCAATTCTGGTAATGCCACTTTGTCAGACCCACTACGACCACTTACCCTAAATTTGGAATATGGTCCAGAAAACCCATACCGAAAAAATACAAACTCAGCATTTGCTTTCTCAAACCGGAAGCATTTAATCTTCAGCCAATTTACTAAATTACCATCCGTGTCCTTCCTTTTATTTTTTATAGTTGCTTTTGACAGTGTTGAAAGATCAATAAAATCTTTGTACTCCAAGATGTGCACATTATAAGGATTAGCATTTTTCCTATTCCTTTGTGACCTGGCACGGCGAAAAATATTTATCCAGTCATGCATGGTATAGACTGCCGCATGCTTTTTCTCGGATTCAATCGCACTATGCATGCTATCACATTCCATCATGGTATGCCCAGACTCCAAAAATTTTTGTTCAATAACATCAATTTGTGAAGTCTGGACAGTATGTAGAAGTATAGCAACCATATTTTGGTTGCGGTTTTGTCCTCCACATGTATCACTAAATAGTGAAACTTCCTTTATAGTTTTGGGCAATCCCACCAGGAATTTGTAAACACAAGTTCCAATTTCCATACTGCCACGTTTGCCATTAACCTCATTCCACACATAACAATGAGCATCATTAGGCTGAGCACTCTCATAAATTGTCAAATTGAAACAATTGAGTTTCCGACTGTAAAACATCGGTGATGCCTGAGTGCATGGGATCTGAAGAACCTTCTGCAAGTCGAAAGTTGCAGATAAAAAGCTTGCTTCATTTGATGCCCTTACTTTATCATTTTCTTTTGCTTGGTTAGCCACCTTTTCTCTTTCTTTGTGGGCAACATAGTCATGTTCCATAGCTGTTTTAGCTTCACCACTAGCTAGTTTATATTTTGTAAACAGTGTACACTGATCCTTTTTCGGTTTAAAGAATGAGTAGTTATAATTATTACAAAAAATTCGTTTATATGTAGTTACACTGTAAGCATTCTCATTATTTTCTTTACATAACTCTTTGAATAAGGAAAACATTTTATTTATAGAGAGGTTACTATCGAGGTACTTTCTAGACGTTCCCTTGCGGCAGTAATGTGATTCAGTGACCGGAAAATTTTCAATATGTTTTTTAATTCTTGTTTCATTTTCTTGAGATAGTTTGTTTGAAGGAATGTGCTTTCCTCTTTTATCTTCACCTGAAAACATTGAAACACTACTAACCTCTTTGAAAGCCGAATTCACAGGACCATTACTAATACATAGAGTATTTAAAAAACATTTCTGACAGACTCTAGTTTCGACACCATTTCTTGGTAAGAAATATTTTTTGGAGTCTTTCCGCTGCTTTCCACTTTCAAGTTGTGATCTACGACGTTCAGGTTCAACTGATTTTACATGTTTTAAAATAAAATCTTTCTTTCTAATGTACAACTGAATCGCCCAGTATTTTACACAAATAATTTTTCTTTCTTCTACAGTGAAATTATGTGTGCACTTATGGCGACACGTTATGTTGCATGGCTCCTTTGGGACCTTATCAGGAAAATCTTTTCCCTTTACTTGGTAGCATTGTCCGGTGTTTCTAAGTTTCTTTTGAACAGCTCGAGACCACGTAGTCGGATCAGCTTTTGACCATCTTTTTCTCTTTTTCCCACTTAATTGATCTCCTCCTAAAACAAAACAAATTTTATCAGACTATAGTAATTTAGCATTTATATAAATGAGCATCTTTCTTATCATACCATAATATATGATTCTTTATCACTATTTTCATAAGATAATTATAATGATTGTTACCTGAACATGTATCAATTTCAGCTCTTCCTTCTGATACCATTTCATTTGTTGAAATATTACTTTCTTCTAAACATAATAAGCTTGATGTTGGTTCAATTTCGTCATTAGTCTTTTCAATATTATCATCATCTGATGAGTTTACATTATCATCTCCATTAGCTGCAGGTGTCCAATCGGGATCAGTAATGCAATTATCAATGGACTGCTGTAAAATAAATTAAAAACCACATTCAATTATACAACAGAAGTTATAGAAAATTCTTTGCTGTATTTCCTAAAATACAAAAACAATCTTCAGTAGAGAATTAGTAATTTACAGATATAATTAGAATTACAGAAAATTGCAAGGTTCAACACTTACGTTTGGTGATGGTGGCCTGTTTTCATCTTTCAAAAGCTCTGATGTTCCAACTCTTTCAGTTGTTAAGATAGAATTGCTTTCTATAACATTTTCATTAACTGAACTGTCGTTTATCTTTATTTGTGCAGGAACACACTCTGTTCCAATAACAATAAATTCTTGTTCAATTAGGTCCGTAAAGGCATTAGAATCAATACAATCATCCTGAAATACACAAAAACAATCAATGAAATTAATTTTTTTTACATCATCATCTCCATTAGCTGCAGGTGTCCAATCAGGATCAGTAATGCAATTATCAATGGACTGCTGTTAAATAAATTAAAAACCACATTGAATTATACAACAGAAGTTATAGAAAATTATGTGCTGTATTTCCTAAAATACAAAAACAATCTTCAGTAGAGAATTAGTAATTTACAGATATAATTAGAATTTTACAGAAAATTGCAAGGTTCAACACTTACGTTTGGTGGCCTGTTTTCATCATTAAAAAGCTCCGATGTTCCAACTCTTTCAGTTGTTGATTTCAGTTCCAACAAGATAGCATTGCTTTCTATAACATTTTCATTAACTGAACTGTCGTTTATCTTTATTTGTGCAGGAACACACTCTGTTCCAATAACAATAAATTCTTGTTCAATTAGGTCCGTTAAGGCATTAGAATCAATACAATCGTCCTAAAAGAAACCAAAACAATAATTAAAATAGAAAAATTTGTTTTTTTTTCTTCAAAAGTTTACTATGACAATTAATTATTATACAAAACGTCCAACGTATAATATTAATTATTATCAAGTCCTTACAATTGAAATGAGAGCACGATTCTCTATCTCCATTCACAAATGAGGCTACATTAAAATGCTATTCAAAATTCAGTTATAAAGTGAGAAAGATAATTGCAACAATCTACCTCACAATCCATTTGCATACTAACTTAGGCCTATATACTTTTAGAGCGCACCAATCAAAATAGCTTGGCTGACTCGGCAAGAGTGAAAGTTATGTCTACGTTACTAGGGTACTGTTGAGGGTAACCTAACCTAATGAACGTAAGAAGACTAAAAGGGCGCAAATTTACTATACGACCTTACGCCAAAAGACATTCAAGAATAAAAAAAATCACCTTAGTTCTAACTTATAGTCTTTAGTCACAGTATGTTTACCTGTGTCGTATAGTAAATTTATGCCGACTTAAAGTAATATTCCAAAGAATAAAAGTATATAACAAATTATAAGAATTAATAAATAGCACATTGTACTTACCATAGCAATTCCCTCATCAAAATCATCCACCCGCAATCTCGAAATTGAACTTTCAGGCTGAATCTCATCAGTTTTTTTAGTTCTAGGCCTACATGTTAATAAATGCTGTAAAAGATTGCTTGTGGAAGAAAATCTTAGATTACAAGATTTACAAATCATAATATATCAATAAGAAACTGCCACTTTAGATAACAAAAAATGAAATAATACTATTGAAAGTAAACAAATTGCTTCATCAAAATGAACAACAATAACTCAGCACTCTCTGAAAAGTTAAAATCACTAACTATGCATCCTAACCTCAAACCGATATAATAGGTTGCATTCGAAACTGGCAGAACTAACTAAGTGCACATAAGTAGTTTTTCCTGATGCTATCTTCTTCTTCTTCTAGAGGGCAAATAACTAAGTGCACTTAGTGAATTTTGATCTTTAAAATAATTTGTTAAAAGTACTTAGTGAGAAATTAATTTTCCATTTTAAATAAAAATGTGAAAAGATTGGAGTTAGTGAGTTTTGCCTGACAATAGATCTCAACCAGACGAATCCATTACAATGTATAACCTTAAACACGTAATTTTGGAGTTAATGACTTTTGCCTGAACATAGACGGTTTGTAGTGTTGAGTCGAGCTTTTTGTTAGTAGGGCTGTTTAATATAGACTCAAGTTTGTTGGACGTTCTGAACTTGGTGACATAATTTTTTGACATCTCGTTGCTTAAGGTGTTGTTCAGCAGGCTGCCATATTTTACAGAGATGTAAGACTGTTTTTTCTTTGGTTTTTGAGTTGTTTTATTCTTTTTATGTTTTACTATGAGACGGTCAATCATGGAGGTATCGTAACCGTTTTACAGAGCTATATGTTTTATAACACTCACCTCATGGTCGTAGTCGGATTGTTTTAGAGGAAAGGAAAGAAGGCGGTAGACGAAGTTATTATATGCTGAGGTTTTTTGGGAATATGGATGGTGGGATGTAGCGTGAATTGTTTGGTCTGTAGTTGTTGGTTTTCAGTATATATTGAAGTTAAGTTGATGGTTGATTAACTAATAAATAGTATTATTATTAGGTAGAGAGAAAACTATTTGATCGATTTCGAACAAATTTGCACCAAATTGTCAATTAGGGCTGTATACATGCACGAAAAAAGGGTTTGAACATTTTTGAAAAACAATCCCCTTTTTCGTCAAAACCCCCAAAAATCAGTTATTATTGTTACTAGCTAAACGATAATTTTTAGAAAGATGCGGTTTTTCGCATATGGTAGGGTACGTTAAGGACTACAAATACGCCAAATTTTATCAAAATCGTTAGAGCAGAGAAACAATGATAAGTGATTTTTTTTTGTCAAAAAGAAATGTTTTTCAACAATTTTCAAAACCGATTTTTGTGCATCTATACAGGCGTAATTGACATGTGCCTAATTTATTTGGTGCAAATTTGTTCGAAATCGATCGAATATTTTTCTCTCTAGCTTTGTATACATGCAGACAGACATACAGACATTTTACAAAAACTACTTTTTTATACTCAGGGGGTCCCAAAACGGATATTTCCACAAAATTTCAACATCGTTTTTTTGCGATCTCTATACTATAGTATAGTGAGAAAGTAAAAACACTCAAACACAAACACCCTGGAACTGGCAGAAGGTCATGCATAACCCTCTCTCAGGCGCAGAACGCAACAATTTCGAACATTTGCGAAAATTTGCATATATTTGCATAATCGATAATTTAACCCACTTAGAATCATCCCAATCGTAATAAAACTGGCACCATTGGAAAGGAAATGAATTAAACTTTAATTTTTGTATTTACAACTTTTTCGTAAAACGTATATTTACATACGTAATCATCGTTTTAAAATATGCACATCGGTCTACAGCTCTTTCCGTGCTCGAATCTGCAAACAATTGTACTGTTATTGCCCACTTATTCAACGTTCAAAACCATCTACATTAATATTTCTTTGGGTATCACAACGATATCATTTTATCTTTCTGTTGGTGCCTTCTAATCAGATGTCACTAAAAAATAGTATTTTTTCGAAGAATTACTGTAAACCCTTGCGATTGGACAGTTTCTCAACCAATGAAACAGCCCATTTGTCAAGTCATTTTACGCCTACCATATCAAATGTTTTGACAGATTTCTATACACCATTTTGTAAAGCAAAGTCTGAATTTTGTCCCGGTGAGAAATAATCCAGAAATAACCGGTTTTTTGTCTGTCTAGACGACAGTTGAAATGTACATAATTATTACGTTCTAGTGAGAAAGTCTAGCGAGTGGGTTCCCACGCTATTCAAATTTCCCGTCCTATATGCAGCGTGTGGACTGGGGTCTTTTCATTGGATTGATGTCATTTTGTTATTCAAATAAAGATAACTCAAACACTTTTGTGAACTAAGGAAAGACAAGTACACCGTTCTTTTCTTTGATTTATCATCTACACTTTGTTATAATAATATTTCATTTTCGGGCAAAGCATATATTAGTAAATGACGTTACAATCTAGGCCTAGGTTTGTTACCAGTCGTGTACTTGGAACATAAAAATACTGTTTTTTTCAAAAAACAAAAAATTTGAAATTGATAAATGTTTTATACAGTTCTATTTGGAAATAAATTACGAAACTTTTTTACACTTACGAAAAAAATACAAAAAAATGTTTACTACTTGTTATGTAGGCCTAAAGTTGGACTTTTTCCTTTCGTTACTGAACTTTTGGATTGGGGTTCATTTACTATTTTTGGCGAATTTTTAAAAATATTCTTGCAAAACGCTAAAAACGGGCTGGCCAATTTTAGCTTTAACCATGCCGCTTTTAGGGTTTTAAACACGTATTAATTGGGGTGCGCAGTTTTGTGTTCAAGGACTACTGCCGGCACAGAAGTTGGCATTTATTATTTCTTTATTTTAAGGCAAAACTTTTCGAAGAGCTAGCCTCCGATAAATTGTATTATGTTTTTTTTCGTGCGTGTTATCGTGTGTGTTCAGTGTCGTTATGTGTTTTATTTAAGTGTCAAGTCTCTACACCTGACGAAGCCGGCTGTGAACGTCGAAACAGCGCTGAAGTGTACAACATAAAAAGAATTGCAAAGACTACTATAAAAGGTAATTATCTATATTGTACATATCAGCATTTCGGAAAGCGAATAGACTTTATATATCCTACATGGTATTATAAAGAATATAACAAAAGTTGCATTTGAAATTTTATTGTTATATGAAATCATACATGCACTTTACGAGTAACAACAGTTTTACTTATTATGACAGTTAAATTCACACCTAAGTTCTTACAACGCGTATAGTTTTACGTTGACACGTGATAAAAGGCTTAAACCCACTTGATGAAATCTGCATATAAATTAAACGCTTTTCATACTTAAAATGATTATCGTTTGAGTTTATGCAGTAGAATATGAGTGTCGAATTTAAATCTATACATTACGAATGCAAACGTTAAACTGGCGTTCGAATTTAATTGAAGCTCGTGTGGGATTACTTTGTTATAAAGATAAATGCAATTACAAGACACAAATCTAGTAACGATTTCAAGTAACGACATTGAAATCCATTTTAATTATACTTGCATCCAAAGAGTGTGCGGTATAATATTATTTTTTTCTTTCTCAATATACTATAGTATAGAGAAAGTATAGTGGTCACAAAAAAAAACAAAAAAAATTATAATTCGACTACGCAGCTGAACCGTTGACGTGAGTTGAGCAAATTTCGAAAATTAAGTTTATAGGCCTACATGTTTTAGGGTTTCAACCAACTATTTGGGAAATAGGTCTATTCACGACGGTGCTGAATAGCTGCAAAAAGGTTCGCACGCCATTCTGCATATTGGAAGTATTTTAAATACACAGTGCATTGCGTGCTTCGCACGCCAACCCCCGTATTGGGATTATCTTCAATAAACAATGTATTGCGTGCTTCGCTCGCTAACCCCACTGTAAAATCCACCAAATGGCTTTGAACCGGGTAATGTTATGGTATTTTAAGTTTTGATCGATTTTGGGAAATCAAGCGAGCTATAAGGTCTTGTAAAAAAAACCAAAATGTGCAAAATAACATCCTATATTTATATTTGTAGAAAAAATCTCTAAAAAAATACATTCTCGTATTAAAAACTTCAAAAAAGAGTTACTTCCGGTCAAAAAACGTGCTTCCTGTTGTTGGATTTGTTTGGCTATCGAACTCGTCCGAGCGACGTAGACAACCTACATGTGTACCAAATTTGAACCAAATCGGACTTAAAATGCGGCCGCTAGGGTGCAAACACATATATACATATATGATTTTTAATGGCACCCCAAAACTTGTTCTAGGGACCATGATCAGTGCTCATTTGCTGCTCCCGACCTTGGGTCTTACCATAAGTGCCACTGCAATAGCTCATTTTTCTTATGGAAATAAGTCCTCTGTCATAGCTCAACGGCTATGGTACTTGCCTCATAAGCAAGACGTCCCGGGTTCAAATCCCGCGGGGGACCATAAAATATTAAAAACCCAAAAAAAACATGCTCGTTAGCCGAAAGGCCCAAAGTGGCATAGAGAAAAAAAAAAAAAAAAAAAAAAAAAAAAAAAAAATCTTATGGAAATTCACTAAAAATAGATTTTGAAATTTGTGTGGAAATATCCGTTTTAGGACAACCGGAATCCAAAAAAGTGCTTTTTACAAAATGTCTGTCTGTATTTATACAAAGCTAGAGAGAAAACTGTTCATTCGATCTCGAACAAATTTGCACCAGTCATGTCAATTAGGCCTGTATAGATGCACGAAAAAACGTTTTGAACATTTTTGAAAAACGACCCCCTTTGTGGACAAAAACTCCCAAAAAATCAGTTATTATTTCTTTATAAAAAAACGGCTCTAACGATTTTGATAAAATTTCACTTATTTGTAGCCCGTACTGTACCCTACCAAATGAAAAAAACTGCATCTTTCCAAAAATTCTCGTTTAGCTGATAATAATAATAATAATAGCTAATTATTTGGGGAGTTGTTTTTCAAAATGTTTCAAACCCTTTTTTCCTGCATCTATAGAGGCCTAATTGACGTGTTTGGTGCAAATTTGTCCGCAATCGATCGAATAGTTTTCTCTCTAGCTAACAATAATAATAATATTTATTAGTTAATTTCTTACTTTAGTATCACCTCTCTTGGTAGGGACCTACAATTATGAAGTCACGGTAAATGTTCAATTAATAATTTAAATATGTTTGTGAGAAAGTATGTGCCAGTTCCTGGTACCGTTTATTCAAGTTGTAACAATTTATGCTATAAAATTCCCCTGATAGGGTTAAATTAACTAAATTAAAATCGAAAAAACCTAAACCAATGCCAAGATTTGAACCCAAATCGATAATCTCCGAAAGTTCTTCACCGATTGCTTTAAAATTTATACACAAACTTTCATTTGAATACAAGCGTGTTTGTATATACCTTTTTTTTAAACTTCAGCATCTATTGAACATAAAAACAACAAAAAATATACTAAATATTTTACAAAAAATGTAGCGCCATGAAATATGTTTACTGACTTTGATAATAATAGTAATCATCTGTTTGCTAAAATATTTCCATTGAAACCTGATTTCAAACTTTGAAGCAATAATTTATATTTCTAACTTTTAGGTTAGGTTTTTGTAAAGAGCGCAATCTGTTAGACGTAAAAACAACATAAACTATACGGAATACTGTTTGCAGAAGCAAGCTCCATAATAAAATGATTACTGTATTACACAATTATGTTTAATGTTTGTACAGCAATCAGCTGTTTTTTAGTTATTTCCATTAACATCTGATTTTAAAATTTGAAACAGTTATTTATATTTCTAACTTTTTTGTACAGTTTTGTTTAAGAGTAGACCTGAGCATTGCAGGCTTTTTTAATTTTATTATAACGGATGGTATAAAATATTCGAAATAATTTGATTTGGACATTTAACATTATTTACCATGTTAGCTTTGAGATAATTATTAATCCTAACCTTTATTGTAGGTGATGAAAACATAACATAAATGTATGGAAAGGTAAAACGGGGTTGGCGTGCGGAGCATGCAGTGGTCTCCCCTAGTAAAAAATAAAAGTAGTATAGGTCTTGTTAAATTATATTGAATATTTGAAGTTTTTGATCATTCTGGAGCAAATCCTTATATTTTTCTTTAAACTATATATGAAAAAAGATATTGAATTAAAACAAGTTTTTCAAAAATAATGGTAAGATTATAGTACTTAAGTATGTAGTTTTTATTAGCAGTACATATTTTCCATGCAAGTAAATAAATGTACTGATGTATTGTGACGTAATTACTCCATTATAAATACTGCATTTTAATACTGCCCCCTTGAAATATAATTTTTGTAAATGCCTTTCACATAATATTTTTAATACTTACATTCTTCTCAAAAGAGGAAAATTAAGAAAATATGACCATGAATACTAATAGAGTTTGACGAATCAAAATTATAAATATATAAGTTGAATACCATAACTTTGTTTAGTCAATAGCAGTCAACGTTTAGAATTTAGGAGCTACATGTTTGCACTGCTACAGGCAGCATCATCAGGCCAGCAATTTACACTACAGGTATAGTCGTAAATAATGGCACTTGGCCTCGCCCTGTGGGGGGAAAGGGGGGGTGGGGGGGGGGGGGGGGCGTAATTGGAGGCAAAAAAAAAATTCCCACACCGCTTCCTAATTTGACTCATCCTTCAAACGAACTATTGGATGTTTACCTCACCCTTAACACGTTCTACGCAAATTT
>JAGFPH010001241.1:143514-166692 GCA_018207615.1 Philaenus spumarius | reverse complement strand
TTCTACGCAAATTTCGTATTTCCTATGCTAGGAGCCGACCTTTAATTTTTTATATTTATAGCCTAAATGTGTAGAAATGTCCATAGCACATAGGTTTAAAATTGGCATGCTAAGCACGCAATACTCTGCGTATTGAAAATTCTCGAAATACGGGGGTTGGCGTGCAATGCACTGTGTATTGAAAATATTCCCAATATGGCGTTGGCGTGCGAAGCACGCAATGCATTGTGCGTTGAAAATATTCCCAATACGGTGGTTGGCGTGCGAAGCACGCAATGCACTGTGTATTTAAAATACTCCCAATACGGGGGTTGGCGTGAAATGCACTGCGCGTTAGCCGCTTCTCGTAGTGTTCAGTGTCAAGCTCACACGTGCGTCCTTAGCAGTGAACGTGTTAAACAGAGATGTACCGGGTACTGATGTTTTTAGTCAGGTTAGTAGCGGTTTGCTCAAGTGCATTCGCGCCGGTATCTGTAATACACTATTGTTTACACATCACGGATAAAACATATATTTCTGTTTGCCCTCAGTACTGCTGGAATGTTCTAGAAGACTGTTGGTTCAAAAGTACCTTCTCTGATTTGTAGGTTTTTAGTACTTTATTCTAGTGTTTAATTATTAAGTAATACGTGCAGTTAGAGTTACATTAATTTGATGTTGGAATGTTGATGTTAGTAATTTTCTTTTATGTAGTACGGTCAAGTTGATCATATCATTTTTAATATTATTTCTTAACGCAGTATCAGTATTCTGATTGAATCTAATAAACCGTTCAGCAGTTCAATTATATTGGTCAAACGTTGACACAAAGTCAGTTATGTTCTACATCATTATACTCGCAATTCGGTCACAGGCAATCAACGATCAAAGGCTTAATTAGAGGCACAATTACCTTTAACCGAACCAATGTCAACACAACACATGTTAGGTTGCCCAAATACTATTATTTCAATAACCGAAAGTAAAATGAAACTAATTAAAACATTTTAGTGTACACTATGTTATTGAGTAAATTCGAATAAGTTTTGCATGTTCAAATTTGTTTAGATAATTGGAAAAATTATTCTTGAAAATTAATTGAAATACATAATAAAAAAATATATGTAAAAACAATAATTTATTTACTAACTAGGGGAAACCTCTGCGTTCTCCGCAAGCCAACCCCGTTGGAACTTTCTATATACATAATCATGTTCTATTTTCTTTATAACAAATATTTAGGATTAATAATAACGCCAAACGTAAGATTGTAAATAGCCTAATGTTCAATGTTCTAATCAAACTATTTCGAATTGTCGACCTTCACAAGAATTTGAAGTTTACAATGTGGGTTTAAATGCAAGATCGAATGTAACTTCACCTCTCCCCCCGTACTCTTCATCTTGTTCCATCAACTTTACGTACTTTGTTCTATTCACTTCTTCTAAAAATTCTCATAAAAACCCCACTTCTGAATAACAATTTTTACCACCGCAGCACGCACATCTTTGTAAAAATTTTGCGTTCCGTATACCACGGCACTGAATAGACAATTCGCGTCTCCCACGATAGGAATTATTTCGAACTCGTTAAAACGAAGCACGATTTATTGTAATATCGATAATTCAATAATTACAAAACAAACGCATAAAACACGCATACGGTACGCGTGAAAGACAAACTTAAAATAACGGCCGTTATACAAATTCCATCTCAAGCCTGCCGTCTCACAACGGAACTGAAGCCACGCCCCCAACGAACAGTCTGAGCATGACCAATAGCGGCGACGGCGGCGGCGCAATACATTTCGCAAGATGAATGTTTTAGTGACCCGCAAACGCAAACTAATTACACCACTCGATAGAGAAATTAATTTCAAATATTTTCCTCGCTTACTACACCGACTTAGCAATGATAGTTCTTGAACTATTTTGGTTTAAACATTGTCATAAAATTTTCAAAATTTTGAATTTATATAACTGGAAAACTATAAGAGATAGAAGAATACTGTAAGCGGTGTAACTGTTTAAAATGTTTAGATCTTTCGATTGAGATACCAACTAACCTCGTACAGTTTTTAATTTGTAAAATAAATCCAAAAACCGAAAAAACCTCATACAATAAAATTGTAATATTTAAGGCCCAGAATTTAAAAAAAAATCAATGCTTGATGACATATTTAGAGGTAAAAAGACACCCATTAAAAAAACCATCAAAATCGGTCAATTAGGTCCAAAACTTTGGGCGATTGGAAATAGATTTTCGACAAATATCGTTTTATATAGATATTACTAGCTGAATACCCGTGCTTCGCTACGGGGAATTGTTTTGCATCACTATGTTACATAGTTGTGATATTTCTTCCTAATTTTCTTTCATCTTTTATTTCACGGAAGTAAGTTATTACATGTATTTTCAATTAGTTTGGTATGTTTTGTTCATTGGATGCCCGTAAATGACGAATAATTTAATTCAATTAAAAGTAAAGAATTCAGAGTGAAGAGCGTCTTATTTTTCAACCACTAAATCATGTTGCAGATTGCCCAGACACGACTTTATTTAATATGCGCATGCATAAATCAAGATAGATTTGATCAGCTTTACGCACTTAAATATTTCCTTAAAATTAAAATGCCAAATTTCAGATCTCTAGCTTTAAGGAAAGAATACCAATTAATATTTATATTATTAATTATAACATTAATTAAACCAGTGGGGAGATGGAGCGTAGAAATGGTAAATACAACAAGTTTATCGGGGGGAAAGTTGTAAACACTAACGTGTATTTACATACTTGAAATGTTGCTTTTTTAAATTTTAAGTGTGATCTTTTTAATTTAAGTAAATTAGTATTTCTCTTGAAAAACATTTGTTTCACGTATTTTAACAACCCAACTCCCAACTCTTATTTATAAGAAATATTAATATTTGTAAAGAGTTTATATTAATTCCAGTAACTTATTATTAGACTATTGGGTCTGTTGAATAAAAAATAGGCAAAAGCTTTTGGCATTTAGTCTTAGCTTTAGCTTTCACTATTAAGTCAAAGCTTTTAGTCTTAGCACTTAATTAAAATGAGGTGAATAAACTTTATCTAAGGCTAGTTATCAAAAGCTGGAAAATTTTAGCCAAAGCTAAAAATCTGTCATATGTTGTTTGAAATAATTCAAAACAGCTGTTGCAGTTTGAGGATACGTATTAGAACTCATTAAATAGGCTAGTACAACATGTATACCGGTTGCTCTGCCGATGAAGAAAAAATCACAACAAACGACAGGTTAAATAAAAAAGAAATGTTTTTTTAACTTATTAGTTTTACTTGCGTTTTTATTAGGCCTATTTAGTATTAAATAATTAAAGATTTCAAATTAATTTGCATTTTTGTATAAAATCACAAGTTGGATTTGATGATGTAGGCCTACCCAGACCTGTTCCCTTACCTAAACCAAGATAATAATAATACAAACTCTTGCCATTAGTATTATATCTGCCTATTATAAACCTAACATGTCAGAGCTTCAACATATTAAGCAAACTATGATTAACTCTAATGAATAATCAGGAATTACATCGTCATAAATTCCTTAACAAACAAAACAGGAAGGCATGTTAAAGAAGGAAGGCAGAGAAACAAAATATTTAACCATAAATTAACTTCAACGGAATTTGATTTTGGATCAGTTAAAACTGACAAAGCTGCAAATTGAGCAATCAGAAAATTAACAATAATTGCATTTCTGCGCCAAAAAATTAGTTTATGCAGTTCCAATTGTAGAAATGAACTTGGACGAATTTTCACTTCTGTATAATAAATAAATAACATAACGTAACTTTAAATTAAAATAAAACAAATTTAGGTTTATGTATGTTAATTCTTCTCAATTTGGATATTTATTCTAATAGTTTTTAGTATGAACTCACATAGTATTCTATAACCTATTGTTTTATTATTATTTTTTTTGCTCGAATTGGCATAAATTCATCCATTTAAATGTCAAGGTAACAACATTAAGTCACCAGGAGGGCATAATGAAATATATTCAAGCTTTCACTAAATATTTTTAGCTTTAGCTAGATTTTATTCACTTTATTTTAAGCTTTAGCTAGGAAAATTAGTCAAAGCTTACAATTATTAGACAAAGCTTTTAGTACTAGTTATTGCTTATTTTTATTCACACTATATTAAGTAATGACTTAAAATTTTAAGTTATAGCTTTTGCTTATTTTGTACTCATCAGACCCATTCAATAATTTATAAATAGTAAAATGGAGCTTTTTGTAGTAATTGTTATAAATGTCTAAGAATCATGAGCAATTTGAAAGATACTACACTGAGACGTCTGTAACTGTCTTTCTTTGCATCGTATATTTATATAAATGTTAATTAGCTAAGTGGTGAAAACAATCTATTTCCCACGAATATTTGTGAATAGTAGTAATCTAATTTTGTGTGTAATGTTGCACTATTATAAGTATTTGAGGCTCCACTAATTACAGACTAGATAAGCTATTATTTTTGTATTACTTCACTCATACGTTACGTTGAAAATATATGAACTTCATATAATTGTTGAACTGTGAATATTTTCACTATTGAACTTAACAAAGTTCCTCGACGCGAGTCGCGGTAGGATGAAACAAACAGAAAATGTAATGCGTAACGAAAAAAAGCGTTATTAATTGGTTGCTATGGCAAAGAAATAAAAAAAAAATACGAGTAACGAAAAAAAACGTTACCAAATTGGTTGCTATGGCAGCGAATGTAAATACATTCAAGAAACACGTGTTTTGCTTCATCAATTTAAATTAAGATACGGTTGGTTCCGTCCGGCGTAGTTTAGATATTATCTATCGTCAAGCGTTGAAATTTTAGGATAGGCATAGAAAGTAACTTTAAGTCTAGGCCTAAACTAAAATTATTGTATGCATGTTGCCGTTAAGACCGGTAAAAAAAATTAAACATTCTCACAATAATTTTAGGTTAGGCCTAGACGGATGAACCAACATTTTATGTTTATTGAATGTACTTACAATGAATGGACATTTAACTGTGTTTACCATCTTAGCATTGATTTTATAATCAATTCTAAATCTTTATTATAATAACATTAAACGTATGGAAACAGAAAATATTTGTATAAAAAACAATCTAATAATAAACGGCAACTGAAAGATTAAAATTATGTGTGTATGTTGCCGTTATAAGGCTGGTAAAAGAATTGAAGAAAAGGCGTGATGAACTTCGTTCCTGACGGGGGTCTCACGACGGCACACATTTACTTTTTTTGTTTACATAAACATACTTTGATCTAACATCAAGTAACTTTTATTTATTTACTTATTCAGATTTTTTTTAAACCATTTTTATAAAATAAATAATATACTAAAATTATTAACACATAACTTGAAAAAAACTCACAATACAACTTATATAAAATAGAGAAAAATATTGAATTATTTACATACATAAAATTGTGTTTCAAATCTACTGGATATAAGCAGTGAGTAAAAACGAGGGAGCATATTACAAAGACGGAGGTCACATATATATCATGCAATAGTAAGGTCATGATCGTGGCCGCAAGGTCGATATGGAAACTCGCATAATGAGATTTCCTTTTGCGTTCGGAATGAAGCAGCCCGTAAGGCGGGTGTGCAGTTTAAAGTGCAAACAAATTCTACTAATATATTTTGTGCAGGCAGGCAGCTATTCAGCTCCTTCGTGATTAGACTAACTTCCCAAATAGTAGTTTGAAAAAAAACATACATTAAATTTTGTAAATTCGCTTAACTCACGTCATTTGTTCGAGTTATTTATATATGCACTACTTTATTAATGTGCAACAGCAGACAAATCGTACGGCAAAAGTAAAAAGTTAGCTTATTTGGTTAACACTTCGTGGTATTAGGCGTAAACTCTTACGAAGGATTAAACTCTCACTCTTGATTGTTAGAACAATCGTATTTGCTAATGGAGCCAAATCCGTTTATTTATAAATAAATATTAAGTTTTTTATTCGTTGTTTTCTTAATATTTCAAAATAAATTATTTGTTTCTTCCATATTTAAATAAATATCATATCTTTAATTAATTATCTTAATTCTGTAATTATTCCAATTCGTTTCACCTGTGCGTTTAAAAACTAACTGAATTACGAATATTAAATACCCAATATTTTGTGTAACTACGCGAATCCTTAACAAAGTCATTGAAAGAGACTTGCTAGTCGTAATCTAGGTGACTGTTCATTTATCTAGGTAAAGTCGACTTTATGTCAATTGTAGTTGTAGTCTTTACCGAAGATAACAAATGGGTGATAATATAATTTTTGTAGCACAACACAGCAAGTTCAGTAATTAATATAATTATTTGTATAAAACACACTTTAACTATATCTCAACTAATATTATTAAGAAGGGAAATTTGCCAAACTAAAAGTAACTTGACGGCGTAGTATAGGCAATCTGGGTACAATTTCTTGGGAAGGAGCTAACGAAAGATGTGTGTTGTTCTTGGAAGTATTTTCCATACAATATATCAACCCAATAGACTAGGAGCCACATTCCAACTACACCTTTTTTGTAGCCCTTTTAATCCCCTACGGATGGTGTAACTGTCAAAACAATCGGATGAAGTATAATAGTTAAGTTATGTGTAATAATTGGTTTATTCAACTCGGCATCTTATACCAACACAGTAAACACAGGAATAATGTATGTACATTTTTGCTGTCATTATCTTTAACTTAGCTTTTATCCTTCATCCGATTGTTTTGACAGTTACACTATCCAAAAGAGAATAAAGAGGGCTACAAAAAAGGTGTCTTTACATTTTTTTTTTAAATGTACGGTTTTTGAGTACATTAGTTTTGAAATTTTCAAACAGCCGACATTTTGACACTCATGATTGGATGTAATAGCTTATTTTTCTTGAGATATATAATTGTCAGGTTAAACTGCATGCACATTTTTAACTTAATCAGTGAAACCGTTCTCTAGATAATAATTATTTTGTAAAAACAAACAACAAAAAAACAAAATGGTGGATATCAAGGAAACGAAACGTTTTCGGGTCTGTGTTTATACGAACTTTTTTTTCATATTTTGACAAATAAAACCGAAGTTTGGCATTTTATTTATTGCGACACCCTATGTATCTTTCCAATTATTTTGGGCGATTTTGAGCATACGCCACACCCTAATTTGACGGATACAGGCTGCCAGACCACAATATGTTATTTTGCGGTGGAAGGTACTACAGAATGAGTTATGCAACAAATTTATATATTTCCATTAAATTGGTATGTGGCTGGCTTTTGGATTACAAGTACATTGTACGCTGTGTTCACGTCTATTTTAAGTTTTCATTTGAAACAACTTTCAAACAAAAATATTATTCATGATTTAAATAAAAGTAGATAAATTTATTTAGGCAAATTTTGATATTACGTGATACATAGAACATGTAAAGCATTCACGTTTTGATTGACGTCTAAGGCCGAGAGCACACTGTACGACCGTTGCAAACCAGTTGACTTCGCATTTATTTTGTGACTTTGGAAACTTACAGCTGTGTGGGTCCGCACACGAGGCGATTGGAATGAGATTAGTTTGTACGCGATCGTTTTTTGGGTTAGTAGAGGTGGAGGAGGAAGAGGAGGAAGGTTATTCAACTTTTTAAATTATTTCAAAATTGGTTCCCTCTAATATATAAAGTTACGCACCTGAAATGTATGTAAAGAGTGTGGAAGTGGATTAATAAATTATGAAATGAATACTATGTATGATATAAATACATATTGATCTTGACTTTTGAGAAGATATACTTGATAGAATAAACTTATAACACAAAATCTCTACAACTAATACGTTTATTAACTCAAACGCGTTTCAACGACAAAGTCGCCATCTTCAGTGGTGCACGAGCTACAATAGTAAAACTATAACTTACTATAGCTTATTTTAACTTATATTTATAGTTTGACTATTGTAGCTCGTGCATCACTGAAGATGGCGACTTTTTCGTTGAAACGTGTTTGAGTTAATTAACCTATTAGTTGTGAGATTTTGTGTTCTAAGTTTATTCTATCAACTATGAATGATAAGTATTTATTTTATAAACCACTTTACTGTTCGGTAATTGTTACCACCAAACTTAATAATAATAAAAAGTGTTTTATTTGAGACATAATTTCATTTTAAACCAATTCCGTTTCAATTAACACTCATTCATCTATATGGTACGTAGATCCTTAATTAATAAACTATACACTTACAAAAAAACAAAAAAATAGCCTAACTAAAAAGTTCAAACATGAGTTCTAAAAATAACAAAATTACAAAGAATAAAAATAATTGGCTATGTGCTATTATAAAGGAAACCTTAAACTAACAATCAGATAATTTATTAAACTAAAATGGAAAAAAACAAAATTAATAACATTAACAAAATAAAAACTTGCGCAATAACCATGGCTGAAAAACTAAGCTTACGCACGAAATCATTCTCAATATACCCATTAAGAAGAAAACTTGACTAAAACAAAAAGTCAAAACTAATTTTTTTTAAACCCACAATATTAATAAAATGAAAACAACGAAATCACAATTAACCTGAAACTGAAAAGAAAAACTTAACCAAACATAGTATAACCAATCGTATAATAGCTTTATTTAAGCATCATTATCATTATAATTAAACTCGTTTACCACAAACCTTCGATAATGCCACGCTTGTCTCAAATATCTATAGAGACTTAGCCAATATAGCCCGTGCAAATACGCAACGAAGTCTTCTGTACTTAACGTACTTTTTGAAAATCTATTTTACTAAAACTTGACAAAATTGGGCACCTGGCGACACAATGATAAACGGTTTCATCCTCAAGTGTATTACACAAGGTACATAATATAATTTTTATTTCCAACCCAAGGTTTAAAATTCAAATCTATTTGCTTCATTCTGGCTTAAAAACCCAACGAATTATATTCATATTTAAACCTATTATTAAGGCAGCTTCTAATGCCAAGTTCAAGGTCTAGGACCTTGTATTGTTTATGATACTGCACACTCTTTGCCCTAACCAAACAGTCTGCCCACCAGTTATCTCTAATCGCCTCAACAATAAATATCAGCTGTTCGTGAACTCTGTCCGAGGCATCCCCTTTCAAAATAACATCAATCGCAAATTTCCGACCAAGGGCTTTCCACTCGCGACACCAATTAACGTTTCTACAGATAAATTGCCTAGCGAGAGTATTTGACAGCCGTAATTGTTACCACTATATTCTTCTGAAATCAATACATCCATAAAATGTTAACACAAGTGCAGACTTATTCACGACACATTTTCTACTCCGTACTACTTTTTGTCAAGACAAAGAAACATTTTTATATGTTCAGCAAGACAATTACACACAACAGCAGACTATCTCAAGTACAAGCAATATAAAGAAATACATTAACCAACTGTACTTATATTTATTGCAGAGAACCCAGTTCTACTTCTGCTTTATGTGCAAGTCGAGAAATAACGGTAAACTACCTCGCCGTGAATACATTTTATAGTTCTCAGCTTTACTGTTAAACTACTATACATACTGTATTACACAGTGTTAAAAACTGTCTGAACGCCTTCATATGTCTGGTTCCAGTAAAGGTAGAAACATGGAAAACTGATTTACATAATAATACTACTTAGTTTAAACCATCCATTCACCCAAACTACAGAAATGGGGATAATCTTATTTCGAAACTGATGGTATTCGATTCAAATTTAATTTTTCTGAAACCAACCAAGAACTACTACATATTTGAAGACAGGCAAAATATATGGATGCTATCAAGGAATTCGAAAATTTTAAAGCCTTTAAATGCAATAAACACGGCGTAAGCTGGGGTATGGCGTCTTTCATCTCTTCAATGTTAACCGAATGGGAGTAAATACCCTTCCGCAGCTATCATTATCTCATAAACTATTAAGCCTTTAACCATGAAATTTCCGATAGTTATTTACTAAGCATGTCTCTTAACGTACTGTAGTGTTCACATATACTAAATAGTTTCTTCAAAATAAGTTTTCTTAATATTTACAATTAAAAAAAAACAAATTTATTTTTAATATTAAATTTGTATTAATAATTAATGTTTAGATTAGCTTACCAGAAAGTATTCTAATATAAAACGTTTGCGCAAAATAATACACGTTTTGAAGGTATCATACTTTTTGAAATAAATGTACCTAAAATTAAAAAAACACACAAGTTTCGGAAAAACGATTTGAAACAGTTGATACACTTTTAACACCATTTTAGATTCACCAGGACAGTAAGTCTTGTGTCATCTTCCTTATCTGCACGTTTCCTCTTTAGCAACATCCTCTTCAAGTATATACATTGTGAATCAGACCCACGCGTCCGCATTGTATAGTGATTGAACCAAATGAACTAAATCCTTCGTTTTAACTTAAATTCCCCTATTTCGACCGTAGAGAATTCAGTAAAAATGTTTTCAAATCTCAAAAATGCAACAAAAGTGATTTTTCTGGAGGGTGGGTATACAATTTTCAAATATCGAGTGATACCTCATTTAAAAGGTCTCTGTCTACTGATCATTTTGGAAATTAAAAATGAACTTATCTTACTGCGTATGTGAAGGGTGTTCCAAAACTTAAAAAAAGTTGTTTTTTTTTAGTTAGTTTTATTACCACATACCTTAGCCTACATAAACCAAATGTTTATCCTAGATTCATGAGAAGATACCCTTTCAAATCGAGCTTAAGTTCCCTTACTAAAGATTTTTCAAATTTAAAAATAAATACAATCTTGAAAAAAAACTGATAAATACTCAAAAAATCCAAATAGTAACGTTAGTCGCGAAACACACCATTGAAAAGGACTTTCAAAAACAAACATTTTTTGTATTTAAAGTTTGACTTTATCTTTTACCGTTTCAAAATGGCGCCTGGAAAACTTATTAGTACTGTATTTTGATGATCTGCAAATATATATCTACATTCTACAGTCAATGACATGGCCGATATAGTTGAGGCAATATGACTGATGACATTAAAAGTACTTGCCTTTGGGCGTGATTTAAATAAAAGACGCAACCCATTATTAAAGGCTACCCCCAACTGATGGACACAGTAATCTTGAACAGTTAAATTTGAAGAACCGTAAATTGAAGGTGAACTATTAGAATATCACTGCATTGTTATAAATCTGGGTCTGACGATCAATGACAGATTTAAATGAACTGAATATGTAACTGAGACATGCAATAATGTATTTGCAGGGATTCGCTCTTTAAAAAGTTAAAGATTTGTTGCCATTTCATAATAGGGTGTTCTTAATTTATGCCATACTTTACCTACTGTAACACTGTAGTCAGTGACACGACTGTGAAATTGGCTAATAAAAATGTTCAAATAATTATTGTATTCAATTTATAATCGATTTAAAACCTGATGATCACGTTAGTCCCTATTGTAAACATCTAGTGGGCCCAGCAATGCTTCGCAATTGCTTAATTTAATTTGAAGAGTATAGTAGTAAAGCTATTCCATTTAATTACATTGACTTAAGTAATCGAATTGCAAAATGGCTTTTATGAATTTATATTTATAGTTTGTAAACCTTTATAGATAATACAATAAACCTTTTATTTGATTTTACCTAATCTAAAAACACCGATAGTTGTGAAGAATTAAACCTGATTCTAAATTAGTCCAATATTTTGCAAATAAATGTGTTTTGGTTCATTGTAGCCCTAACCTAAATTATGTTTTCAGTTTTTGATCCAACTCAGCTGTTTTATATATATTATGTAACAACCAATGCTGGAATTGAATTAAAATGTAGTAAGCATTTTTAGTTGATTTCTGTTTCTGTTTGCTGTAAGTTGGTCAATTTAATATAAAAAAGCTGTTAAATAGGTATAAATTTACCTGTATACGTCTATTTTCAATCCTTTTTATGTTGTTTGATGTGACGACTGCAGTTTCGGGTTACCCCATCTTCTGGTCACACTAATTCGTACATTAGTAGTAATTCGTACACAGTAATTCGTACACTACACGAAAGCTAGTAGTGACTCTCCGAGTTTCTATATAGGCCAAACAGGCCGCCCTTTTGTAAAAAGGTTCAAAGAACACTTACCCAAAAACAGACCGGTTTTGAACACTCCCAAATCCAATTACGCTGAACATTTAATAAGTAATTTACATGGCTACAGCGACTTTAAAACTAACATGAACATCTTACATTAATTTATGTAAAAAAGGCCGTTACATGGATTCATGGGAGGAGTTCGCCATTTACAGAGCCTCAAAAATTGAAAAACAACATTTACTAAACGATAAAGTGTCATTCCCATCCAACATACTGTTTGA
The DNA here is from genome assembly GCA_018207615.1 of Philaenus spumarius. NCBI lineage: Eukaryota > Metazoa > Arthropoda > Insecta > Hemiptera > Aphrophoridae > Philaenus > Philaenus spumarius. Next base: position 154,321 of record JAGFPH010001241.1, on the reverse strand, counting down.
CACATTGATTAAAATGGAGAATAGTAAAATAAAATAAAAAGTAGACTTCCGTTTGCCTACCACAACATGCTTAAACTTCAGTTCCCGAACCAAAGCCAGATAAAGTTCAGTAGGTGACCTACCTTCGCCCGGGCAAGATGTATATAATTAGTGACATTTGTTTGTGCGTTTTTTGTGTTTTGTGTTTTCGTGTTTCATTGAATGTGTTTTACGACGATCTCACTAGTGAGAGAAATAGTTTTATCTAACTGTATATTTTTGTGGTGTACGAATTAGTGTGACCAGAAGATGGGGTAACCCGAAACTGCAGTCGTCACATCAAACAACATAAAAAGGATTGAAAATAGACGTATACAAGTAAATTTATACCTATTTAACATATTTTGTTATAATATTTCAATCCGGGAGCTTACATAATGAAAATAAAAAAGCTGTTGGTTTTGAAGAATAATAAACTGATTATAAATTCTAAGTAAAGTTGCTATGGTAATAGATGTAAACAAACATGTGTTACCAAGCATTTTATTAGAACAGCTGTTTTCGTGAGTTATGGTCTTGAGTTCATAGAAAAAACGATGTTAAGTTTTTCCTGTATTTGAACATTTTCAGGAAAACTTTTCAGGTTTTTCTTTCCATAAAAACCTAATTCGGACTATTACGAACATTTTAAAACAAAAAATAGCAAAATTAGTCCAGCCATTCTCAAGTGATGCGCTTACCAACGAACGTCATTTAATTTTTATTTATATAGACTAGGAACCCAGAAATGCTTGATTTAATTTAAAGGATAGTTATTCCATTTCATTACATTGAACTTAAGTAATCGAATTGCAAAACGGTTTTTATGCTACTTAAGAATATACTACACAAATTTATATTTATAGTTTGTAAACCTTTATAGATAATACAGTAAACCTTTTGTTTGCTTTTACCTAGTCTAAAAACCCTGATAGTTGTGAAGAATTGAAAAAACCCTGATTTTAAATTGGTTGCAAATAAAAGTATTTTGGTTCATTGTAGGCCTAACCTAAAATCATGTTCAATTTTTGTACCAATACAGCTGTTTTATATATATATTATGTAACGATCAATGTTTGAATTGAATTAAAATATAGTAAGCATTTTTAATTGATTTTTGTTTTTGTTTGCTTTAAGTTGGTCAGTCTAACCTAAAAAGGCTGTTGGTTTTGAAGAATAATAACAAATGCAACCATTAAAAAGAATAGCTTGAAGTATTAACTTACACACAGTATGTTTCTAGTTTGTAAACGTTGATGTATAAGTTGGTTAAATCGCCTATTCAAGTTTTTGTTTTTTTGTTCCATAGTCCTTGTAGAATGCTGAAAATTTAATTCCTGCCATCAGTGAAGTGTATGGTTTCTTTATATGCCGGGTGTATCTGATAAAGAGTGCGTTTCCCAGACACCATTTTGAAACAGTTGTAGATGAAGTCAAACTTTAAATAAAAAAAAGTTTGTTTATGAAAGACCTTTTTAATAATGTGCTTCAAGAATAACGTTACTATTTTTTGCAGTTTTTGAGTTTTAATCTTTTTTTTTTTTGCTAAATTTTACTATTTTTAAAATTTGAAAATTTTTGAGTAAAGTGAAATCGAAGCACATTTTTGGAAAGGGCATCTTCTCATGAATGTAGGCTATGTTATGTTTAACAATAAAACTAACTGTAAAACACAACTTTTTGGACGTTTTGGAACACCCTGTAACATTACATTATTTTGGACGTTGTAAGATAAGTTTGAACTCTTTTCCAAAATTATCAGTGAACAGAGAGACCTATAAAATGAGGTATCACTCGATCTACCTTTAAATTTAAATATTTTCCAAAATCAACCCCCATCCCAAAAAAGCACTTACTGAATTTTCTAGGGTCGAAATAGGGGGTTTTAAGTTAAAACGAAGGTTTCAGCTCATTTGGTTCCGTCACTATACATTGCCCACCGGTGGTCTGCCTCACTCTGTATAGAGAGAAAATTGAAGTTTTATTTCTTTCTATTAGAAGTTCTGGTCAGCCACATCTGCACTAATGTAACTTTACTGCTTTCCGTGATTCTAAACATTTACGTCATCATCGTGAACAAGAAAACGTCAGCCAAAAACATTCGACGTCAGCTGAAATGTATATTACATGTCAGTTCATTCAGGTGAATAAACCTGATCCCTATGTTTCGATATATAGCATGCATGTCACTCGCAGATGGAGAATAGAGCTCCTGTCAGGTCCAAATATATTTCAACTAAAGGCTGAAAGAAAATATCGGTGTGTATTTATTTGATAACGACAGAATATATATATATATATATATGAAGGAAATGATATTTATTTCAAGGAAGGAAGAAAAACAGTCTGTAAAATTGACGTGCAAAAGTGAAGTATGTCTAATTTGAAACGTATCCGAGTATTTTATAAATGTTGATATAAACATATTGTTTTTTAGCTTCCTGGACTGTGTATTTGATTTATATTAATTATAGGTTAATTACCTTATATATCATCCATCAACAATCCAAGTTTTTCCTGTGTAACATTACCGGTTTCAATGGCATACAGTCATCTTCAGATCTTTATTAGTTATTCTTACTTTCCGCCTGTTCTGGCTTCGTCTTATTTACACATTTGGCACATTTAAAACATTTGTCACATATATTAAGATTAGAAACATTAAATAAATAAATAGATTAGAATTATTACACAAACCGACACACTAAGAAATATAAAGATACATTATATTACAGCGAATCGTTATGTTAGTCAACGAGAAGGTTTATTATTGCCGCGCAGGTCGAACATGTAATTCGTGCAATCGTCTGTACTATTCTGTAGAAGTACTTTATATCTGCAAAAAGGGCCTTCTCATGTCAGCGTTAGAGGAGTTCGAAATATACGCCACGACTAAAAATAAAATCAAAAACCAAAACGTACTAAATGACAAAATTAACTATCGGTCAAACGAACTATTCAATACTGTGATCAGATTGAGGGAGGGGATCAGTTTACAGGACAAACAGACCGTTTAGTTTAGTACAGAATAGTTATAGAATAGAATAGTCTAGTCTAGTAACAGTTATAGTTTGGTTACTGTAGCCCGTGCATCACTGAGGATGGCGATGGTCGTTGAAACGCGTTTGAGGTTAGTATTTATTGTGAGATTTTATGTTCAGATTTTATTTTATCTAAGTTACTTTCTCACAAGTCAAGCTCATTAGTTATTTATATATATTTTGTGGGTTTGTAAATCCCGCCTTCTTTTTCTTCTGGATTTAGAATAACGTATGAATGTTATGAAAATGAATATTAAATTGATTAAATTTTATATGAGATCGTGATTTTCGTTATTTTTATCGCGGTATTATATATGACAAATATCTTTAATTTTAAAAACATGGACGGGATTTGCAAAAACATTTTTTTAAACTGCATTTTAGGTAGGCCTATTTTAGGATTGAAATCTTTAATCATAGTTGCACTATTATAATAAATCTTGAATAACAAAAATTGTAGGCCTTCCTACAATAATTTCGTTTCGTTTCTGAGTTTATATTTTTTAGCCGTTAATAATAACTACTCATTTTGTGAATGTTATATTAATAAACGTGACAATAATAACCAATATAATGCATTTAAAATATTGGTTATAAAAAAAATTCAATGACAACACTATAATGGTTACAAGACCAGGGTTCAACAGAATTTATTCAACATTTTAGTATAATTGAATTCCACATAGTTGTAATTTTATATTGGAAATGGCCTACAACTCCTTAACCAGCCACTAGTGAGCTACTAGGGGCTCACATAGGCTGGCTGGCGCCAGCGAGGAGGTCACGTGACTGCTAGTGGATGGTAGCCAGCGTTAAAAAGTTAAACATGTTCGACTTCTGTTTTCGGCTAGTAAATACTAGCCGCTGGCATTATCCAGCTGCTAGTGCTGGTTCAGACTACGCTGGTTGCTTTTAATATCAAAAGCGGCTAGTTCCTAGCGGCTGGTAACTAGCCTAGTCTGACCGCGGCTTAAAACATACATTTTCTTTTAAATTTCCCACGTGTGCGTTTTGTTATTATACGGAGTAGAAATGTGTTTTCAATTACAACTTCGTTAGTGAGGTTTAGAAAAATCGGGAGTAGGCTTAGTTTAAATGAAAACTCGAACAATCAGAATTTAAAGTAGAATGTTTGTGGCAATCTTTAACACACCCGTGTTCAGTTTCTCAAAGGTATAGCCTTACTTGCGTTTGGTTTTATTTTTGGTAAAATTTTCAACATTAACTGGCCAAAATCCATCTACGGCTATCAACTTCTAGAAAAGCGAGTGTACGTCCGTACGTACGTGAGTAACAATATAACATAAAAGCTGATTTCTCTCATCATCTGTAATACTAAAACATAACCTAGCGTAGATTATACTTTGGGGTTATGTTCAAACGTCAATCAATATAGGCCCCTAAGTCTTGTGAAGTTGATTTTCTTAAAATATGTATTAAAGAACTAATGTATTCTATAATACGAAATAAGATTTGCTTTGAGGTTTTAAAATGAATATTAAATAGAAGAGAACCTGTTCGTTTACCTTCGGAAACATTAATAAATCTTCGTATAACATATTGAAATAGTATTTTTACATAGAGTAGGTTCCTCAATCACATCTACCATCACATTTTCTTTATGTACGAAATATTAAACCGTGTCCACACTTATTTCTCCGCGTTGTTTATGCAATGCATTGTAATTAGATTTGTTTGATGGAATACATTATTGATATAAAACGTATTGTTATATATATTTAGATTTTTTAGACAGTCTGTTTAGCCTATCTCTGGTTTTAAAGTGTACATTCTGTTTCGATCAAGGCCCCATAAAATAATTTTCCTTTAATGAACTATTTTTCAGCTTCAAAGTTGTACAGCTGTTGAAACAGTACAGTTCTAAAATGTCACAATAAATAAATGTCGATTGTTTCAATACGAAAACTAACGAGGCCAATGCGTGGTTAGCCGGCAACCCACACCGAACATTTAACGTCAACTTGGTGTTTTAAACACTGATGTGGTGACGCCAACCCTTATGTTCTGCAGTTGTGGCTGAGCCATTAGCATAAAATGTATAAAGATACGCTTTGAACAACACACAGCAGGGTAAATCTCTAGTAAAACCAATACATATATTCAGTTAATGTAGAATTTACAAATGCAGCGCTATACAAATGTTCCTGGCTCCGGCTGTCATTATTTGTCATAATGACTAATATACTTACTACCTTCACTTTTGTTAAATTATATTAAAAAGATAATATATAAATATTTTTCAAGGTAATATATAAATATATTTAGACATTTAACAATCTGTACCAGGTGTCTTAAAAGACCCCCCTCCTATTATTTTTTGTATTAATGGAAATAGACAGATTTGCTTTAGAAATAATTGTTAACATAACCAAAAATGGAGTTTTTTTGGTGTATCGTAAATTTTAGCCCATCTCCACAAAATGGGGTATTTTGGGGGTAAGTCAAAAATTTTAAATAAGAACCCCTATTGAGTGACACCTTATTTTAAAGGCCTTGATAAAAGAAGAAGATTGGCGCAAACCGGAGGTTTGTATGTTGACTCTATCCAACATAAAGGCCAATCAAAGTTATAACTTTTCCCCATTTAAATAACATTAAATATTAAAGATAACACATCTGTTATTTTTTACAAGGGTCTCATCCAGTAGGTCACTCAATCTAAGTTATAAAACACACTAATTTGTATAAAAACAGTAAAGCTAAGCCCTCTGGAATTCCCAGGTACTGAACTTTCTACTATTACTAATCGACAAACATGCACAGTTAGTTAAGAATAACAAAGCATTTGCAAGGTAGTATCAACCAAAAGTCCAGACAAAATAATAAAATAAATTTTAAAAAATAACAGTTGTATCATCTTTTACATTTTAATGTTTTTTAAATGGGGAAAAAATATAACTTTGATTCGCCATTGTGTTGGATAGAGTCAACATACAGACCTCCTCCGGTTTGCGCAAACTTCTTCTTTTATCAAGGCCTTTAAAATGAGGTGTCACTCATAGGGGTTCTCATTTAAAATTTTCAACTTACCCTAAAAATACCCCATTTTTGGAGGAGGGGTTGAAATTTACGATGCGCCAAAAAACTACATTTTTGGTCATGTTAACACTCCCCAAAGCAAATATGTCTATTTCCATTAATAAAATAAATAATAGGAGGGGGGGAGTGGGTCTTTTAAGACACCTGGTATTCAAATTCTTCTCTGGTCCTTACATACTAAAAGCTCAATTTGTCAAAACAGTCAAAGTTTAATTTAGTACATAGTTGTAAAAAAAATCTGGACCCAAATTAATAGAAAGGATTCGCTGTTCAAACACTACCTGACTTAATTAATTCCCTTGACAATGTATGATTCAAGTGATGCTTTAATTACTTTGTTTTTTGTTTTCATCATTGTTCTTCCACCGTTTCTGTTCTCGGTCCTTCGCTTACAATGTTTAGTTTTTATTCGAGCTAAGCCAAACAAATTTAAACCTAGATGTTTACTGGAGGATAAAGTTAGCAAACACAATAATAACAGCGAATACATATGTTTTTTTAACGAAGTACTTTAACGAGGATTGCGGTAGGAGTTAAGAAATAGAAAATGTAATGCGTAAAGAAAAAAGTGTTATTAATTGGTTGCTATGGCGATGACAAATATAAAATAAATACGAGTAACGAAAAAGCGTTATCAAATGGTTCGCTATGGGAATGAATGTAAATACATCCAAGAAACATGTGTTTTTGTTCATCAATTTAAATTGAGAGATGTTCGGTATTATTATAGGCATAACCTAAAATTACTGTATGTATGTTGCCGTACAGGTAAAATAAACTTAACATACACACAATAATTTTAGGTTAGGCCTAGACGGATGAACCAACATTTTATGTTTATTGAATGTATTTACAATGAGTGGACATTTAACTGTGTTTACCATCTTAGCTTTGATGTTATAATTAACTCTACGCCTTTATTATAATAACATTAAACGTATGGAAACAGTAAATATTTTTATAAAAAACAGTCTAATAATAAACGCTAATTGAAAGATTAAAATTATGTGTGTATGTTGCCGTTAAGGGTGGTAAAAGAATTGAAGAAAGGCGTGATGAACTTCGTTCCTGACGTGGGTCCTACGACCGCAGACATTTATTTTCTTTATTTTCTTGGGTAAATTTTTTTGCAGAGGAAATAAACTTCGTAATAAGTGGTTTTATTATTACGGGCGCTTGAAAACTGATATCCGGGTGTTAAGGCTTTGTAGTATTTATTACGTTTAACTTATAATTATAAATAACTAGCTGCCCGATCCGGCTTTGCACGGATAGACAAATCAAAGTTAAATGTATATTAACAAAAAATATATATCAATAAATATATTACACTATGTATTTCTTATGGGGATTTTTAGTAGCGTAGACCCCCCGAACACCCCTAAAATTAAGAATTTTTTGAAAACCTTTCTTAGCGAACACCTAGGGCCCTAGAAAGAGGTACCTACCAAATTTCGTTCCAATCCGTTCGGTGGTTTTTTTTTTTAGTAACTTTGACCCCCCCCAATCCCCCTAAAATTTCGAATTTTTTAAAACTTTTCTGAGCGAGCACATAGGGGCCTAGAAGAAGCTACATACCAAATTTCATTCCAATCAGTTTTATGGTTTTTGAGATTTCGTGGTGAGTCAGTGAGTTGTATTTTCATTATACAGGGTGTATAAAAAAAACCTTTCAGGACTATGGGATATGATTCCTCACACAAAACGTAAGAAAAAAGTTCCTATAAACATAGGTCCGAAAACGCTTTGTTTTCCAGATATCCGCCATTTTGTGTTTGTACAAAATAATTCATATATAGAGAACGGTTTGACTGATTGAGTTCAAACATGGCAGGAAGTTTAACCTGACAATGCTATACCTCAAGAAAAATAAACAATTAAATCCAATCATGCGTTTCAAAATGGCGACTGTTTGAAATTGTCAAACCTAAATTACTCCAAAACTGTACATTTTAACGAAAAATGTCAAGACACCTTTTTTGTAGCCCTATTGATTCTCTATCGGACATTGACCATTTGTGTTAGTGTAAATGTTGTGCGTTCACTCATTTTTTTATGTGTGACGAGTTCAACAGTGTGAACAAACAAACAAGAAGTATCTGATGATGAATTTACGGCGTCGAAACATGTAATACAGTTACAAAGAAATGGATTTGAACTTTTAAGGAAATTAATTAATTATAATAATTTTAATTGTGACTTGGTACCAAAAATGCATATTAAATTGTAAGATTTCTTTAAAACATTGGTACGTGGACAATTAACATGACATTTCTTGACTATAAATTCATGGTCGTTTAAGATTGACACGATTTTTAAAATCTACGTACAACTTCCAGCAAGATTAATTTAAAATTGTATAGGTTTAGTAATGTTAAACAATAAAAGTAATCGCTTAAAGTTAACATTTGCAGTCATTGTATAAAAATTCAGAAGATAAAAAGGTTGAAATCTCTTTTGTGGTCATTAAAAGTTCCCCTGGTAAATAAACTTTTAAATAGCGTAATAAGACGCTGTTTGTCCTGCTTTAACGAGTAGGCTACATAGAGCCTGAATACTAAAACACAACATGGTGTGATGAAATAAATACAGTTCGTTATTGTAGGATCGAAATAGTTACATAAACTGATAAGATAGTTTGGCTTTAATATTTACGTATACAAAACTATTTCAATAACTTTCCACAAACATAGGATAATATAAATATGAAAGGATGTTAGAATAAATTTAATCCATTTTTGAAAAAAAATCTGAGTTTAATATCAACAACCATGCACAAGGCTTTATAGTGTCCATCTAATATAATTGAAAATTACTTGTGAATAGAATTGATCTTATAATGTACTAGGGGAACCACTGCGTGCTCCGCACGCCAACACCGTTTTAACCTTCTATACATATACTCATGTTATGTTTTCTTTGCAATAAAAGTGTAGGATTAATAATAACCCCAAAGTTGAGAGTGAATAATGTTAAATGTTCAGATCAAATTATTTCGTACGTTTTATAACAGCAGTACTAATAATTTTAAAAAACCAGCAAGGCTCAGGTCTAAACTTTAATAAAAACCTAACCTAAAAATTAGAAATACAAATAATTACTTGAAAGTTTGAAATCAGCTGTCAATGGAAATATTGGAGCATACAGCTCTTTTATATGTTATTTTATTCAATTGGTTACTATAGTAATAAATGTAAGTATATGTGTTGGTTCCACAGCCTAGGCCTAACCTAAGATTTTCCGACAAAATTTTACAAATATTGAAATAACAAATGTTTTTGTCAAAATGAATTATAAACCTATGTTACTCAGGGATAGTATAGCTTTTTATTAGTAAAACTATTTTTTCAATCGGTTCAGTTGTTCCTGACATTACCTGCTACATAAAAACAAACAAACAAATTTTACCTTTTTATTAGGCCTATATTAGAATAGGTATCAAAACAAAATATGTATTATCAAAGCGAATTAACAATGTTTTGTCTATTAGTTCTTACCTATAAACACTTTCAAGAGAAATCTTTGCAAAATGTAAATAACTTGAGAAGCCAAAATGTTCGCAGAGCATGTAAACTAAGTTAAAAATGTTTCATCTTATTCTTGGTCTAGCATAAAAACCTAGTACCAAGCATTGAGTTGTCTATATCTACATATAGTTGTGCAGTGTACTACTTTGTAATGTGTATTGTCTTTGCTTTATCGTTACGGTTGGACGGTTTGGCTGATTAAAAGGCGAATTATGCCAAACTAACTTTATTAGCATTTTGATTTTTAATAATCTTTGAAATAGGGTTTGTCATGTAAAGATTACACATTTTTTTTTTATCTTTAATTTTGGAGATTTCAAAAAATAACTTTTAAAATATAAAAATACAGCGATTTATCGCAAATTATAAAATACGGTTTGAGCCATTTTACGGATTTTGATTGACAGGAATTGTAAACTTAATAAATACAGGGTTAGTTAAAAGTCTGGAGACACCACCTTAACTCTCCACCGAGCATTGATAGAAAATCCAAACCCGGGGGTTATTTATAGATCATAAAAGCACACTTTCCCATGCATAGGGCAAAGTTGCCCCCCAACTCAAAATCGGAATTTTTGGGGGCTCCTCAATATTTTTAAATGTAAACCCCTAATGTGTGACCCCTCATTTTGTAGATCTTGATAAAAGAAAACCAACAGCGCAAACTAGAGGTCTCTATCTCATCCCTATCAAAAACGCTGGGCGATAAACTACAAGGAAAATCAAATGGCATTGTACTGTGACTAATATTGGGAATTCCCAAAGGATAATCTGATTAGTAGATACGTCCTCAGACCAGTCCAGTCTTGTCAAGGTTTTATGTAAAAGATAGAGTTTACAAAACTAAACCTCAAAATCTTGATGATCTCTGAAATCCAATCCAGCTAGAAATCCAACAAATTCCTCAAGATACATTGCAGCGAGCAGTTTTACATTTTTACACCGCATTGGCACATTGTCAAACCACTGAGGGCCATCAATGTGAGCATCTCCTGTGACAAGTTATCCTTGTAAGTAACTGCTTAGAAATAAAATTGTAGCCAGAGGTTTTTGTTTCATTACAGTCTAATACAATTCCATTTGTTAATTCTCTTTCCAATTTATCGCCCAGGGTTTTTGATAGGGATGAGATAGAGACCTCTAGTTTGCGCCGTTAGTTTT
>JAGFPH010001241.1:86316-138983 GCA_018207615.1 Philaenus spumarius | reverse complement strand
AAAATTTTAGTGTTGGTTTGGGGGATCAAAGTTATTAAATCACGGTTTATTCCAAATATCCGAACGGATTGGAATGATATTTGGTATGTAGCTTCCTCTAGGGCCATAGGTGCTCACTAAGACAGTGTTTGAAAAAATTCGAAAATTAGGGGGGATTGGGGGTATCAAAATTATTAAAAAACGATTTCTTCAAAACTACCGAACGGATTGGAATGATTTTGGAAAGTAGCTTCCTCTAGGGCCATAAGTGTTCATTAAAAATTGTTTTAAAAATTGGAATTTTTGGGGGGGGGGGGGGGGGGGGGGCAAAAATTACTAAATAACGATTTATCAAAAATTACCTAACAGATTGGAGTGTAATTTGGTATGTAGCTTCCTCTAGGGCCATTGGCGCTCGCTAAGAAAGGGTTTCAAAAAATTCAAAATTTTAGGGTTGGTTTGGGGGATCAAAGTTATTAAATCACGATTTCTTCAAAATTTCTGAACGGATTGGAATGAAATTTGGTATGTAGCTTCCTCTAGGGCCATAGGTGCTCACTAAGAAAGGATATGAACAATTTCGAAATTTTAGGAGGGGTTTGGGGGGATCAAAGTTACTAAAATCATTATTTCAGATCTTTTATTATTATGACAATAGTGCTTTCATTATTTAAGATCTATATATATAAAAGCCAAATACCACTCACTGACTGAACACTTAAAAAGAATACAATTACGTTAAAAAGACTGAAAATACCAACCACCACGGGCAACGCCGTACTGGTCAACTAGTATTATAAACATATAATTAATATAATAATACGAAAAATAAGATTCTTTTTTCAATATAATAATACGAAAAACAATATTATTTTTTTAATGTATTAATAGGAAAAATAATATTTTTTTTACAAAATAAAAAATAATTCTCTATTTCGAATTTTTTTATCGTTTTTATTATCCGTGATCGAAAGTAATACATCTTTTCTTTTAGTAACAGCATATAGTTGCTTATTGTTTATTTTAACAGAAGAATTCAATATGTGACGTTTAACCCAATAAAAGTGGCAATAGACAATTCCGTGTCATCATATAACAGCTAAATAAATAATACTATAGCTTCAACTAACACTTCCACTGGACTTGCGGGGTCAGTACGCGAGCAGCATCTGTTGTTCTTCTTCTAAGTGTTTCTCTTTAAGTTTCAGAGCATGGAATAACATTGTATCTTATTTCGAACTGGATAAATCCATTGCATTCGTTCATTAAATGGGGGTTTACGGAATTTTAGATTCATGAATTGAGTTTTTTAAATGAATATTTTAAACAAATGTATAAGAACTTGTAGTGTACATTTATAAATTGCGAAGTAATTAACGTGTTATTTAAAAAAATATGAAAATTTTTACAGATTTGAGAGTTCAATTTAATATGGCTATCGATGTTTGAACGCACAGATATACGAACTTCTGATTGGTTTTACAACTCAATGCTTTAATAGTCTACTATTTTCAACCAACATTTTCAATAAATAAATCGCGGAATATATTTGAGTTTAAATAAATTATTGTGTTGTTTCAAACAATTAAAAATTAATGAATTAAGGATAAATTGTTGTTTCAATGTTTAATCTTAAGTTTTTACTTGGCTAAAAAGTGGAGACGTAACTAACTAGCTAATAAATATTTTAATTGATATTAAAGTTTAAATTCTACCACGTATATTACTGAATCATAGTATACTATCATTAAACATTCCGTTAAGCCACCAAGACCTAATTGACAGTTGTAAGTGAAATATAATATGATATAAGTTTTAGTACAATTTTCTGCCAATCCTAACTTAACACTTCGACGCGTTTCGGAGGTCCTACACTATCGCGACCTATTTCAGTACTGGATTCGTCCGTTATGGAATCTTCTAGACATAGTTAAAAAATATAGTTTAATATATTCTATGCTTTTAATACGAGCAACACCATAAAGAAAAGATTAAGCAAGTCTATAGAAGAAAGGGAAGCATACGACAAAAATGGTGTATATACAATAAAGTGCAAATGTAACGCAACATATACAGGCCAAACAGGACGAAAACTAAAAACAAGATTTATGGAACATATTAGATCTTATAAATGTGAAAAAAGAGATTCAAATTACGCAATACATTTATTAAATAAGGGTCATTTGCCATACGAAATGAAAGAATCAATGAAGCTCTTACACAAAAGTAACAAAGGAAGACGGTTAAATATAATGGACAAAATGGAAATTTTCAAACTAAAAATGAACAGAGAAAATATTATTAATGAACAAATTAACAGTCAATCAGAAATAACTTTCCAAAATCTTAAATTGTTGAAAATAATACGATAAAATAAAAGAGTAGGTTTATATTACATAACGTGTTACATAACATATTATGAAACAGTTTGCATAAGAAGCAGTACCGGTAGTAGGAGGAGGGGCGTGGCTAACTATCTATATCTAGACGATTCCATAACGGATGAATGCAGTACTGAAATAGGTCTCGATAATGGAAGAACTCCGAAACTCGTCGACGAATTTAAGTGAAGTGTTAAGTTAGGATTGGCAGAAATTGTACTAAAACTTATTTCATGGATCCTAGCAGATATAATGTATATAATAATTTGAAATATAATGATAAAATATTGTAAATAAATTATTCGACCGCTGACGCGAGTTGAGTGATTTTCCAAAACTAACTTTATGATTTTAACCAACTATTTTGGAAAGTGGTATTTCACGAAAACTCTAAATAGTTGCCTGAGTGTACGAAATATATAACTACAATTTGTTTGCACCTCAGCCTCCGACCGTGTCTCTCGCGATTCTTTGTTCGGCTGGAAGCGGAAAACTCATCTTGTGAGTCTGCAACTCGACCTGGCGGCCTAAGATTTCTGACTGTTTCGCTTCGCTCACTGAGGTCAAGCTGACTTTAGGCCTCGTAACAGAAACTGTCCCACTTTAAAATCCCCTTCGTGTATCTGAACCAAGTACTTTTATGATATTTTACGTTATTTCGATTTTGGGGACCCAGACGGGATAAAAGGTAGTGTAAAAAAACTAAATGTGCTGAACAATCTCTTTTATTATGTTTTTACATAAACCACCAAAAAATAGTTGTAATACGAAAATATGCAAACAATTTACTCACGGTATAAAAGTGCTTCCGGTTGTTGGATTTTTTTGCTATCGAACTAGTCCGAGTCGCTTCCCCCCCCCCCCCCCCCACACACACATTCCCTACACCCCAACACACACATATATATATATACATTTTAATTACACTCAAAAACGAGTTCTGTGAAACATGATCGGTGCTCATAGACTAGCCCCCGACCTCAGGTGTCTCAGGAGTCACTGCAATAGCTCATCTTTTCTATGGAAATTCGCTAAAATAGAAACAAACATAACTTTTGAAATAAAAACACCATAAGAAAGTCAGACAGATTTCCTTGTGACAAACATAAATTTAAAATAAAAGTAAAATGTAATTTTTTTAACATAAAATTGTACTATAAACATGTAAATTGCACACAGTAAGTATCCTAATGTACAATACATTGAATGGATGTAGGTAAGCATATTTTTATTTGCAGTAAAATCCATTTTTTTTTTAAATTTAAAATAAAAATAATGATATTTTTACTAAAAAAAAAAAAAAAAATAAAATAAATTTGGCATTCTAGTATCCTGTAATTTAATTACTAAGGGAAACCCCTGCGTGCTCCGCACGCCAATGCCATTAGAACCTTCTATACACATAATCATGTTATGTTTTCTTTATAATAAAAGAGTAGGATTATTCATAACCCCAAAGCTAAGCGGTAAATAATGTTAAATATTCAAATCAAATTATTTTGTATATTTTATCATAGCAGTTATAATAAAGGTTAAAAGAACCAGCAAGGCTCAGATCTACACTGTAATAAAAACCTAACCTAAAATATAGAAATACGAAGTTTGAAATTAGCTGTTAATGGAAATATTACAGAAAACAGGTGATATCTGTTATTTTATTCATTTGGTTGCTATGGCAATAGATGTCAATACATTTGTTGATTTACCAGTCTAGGCCTAGCCTAACAATTTTTTCCGCCTAAATTTACAAATATTGAAACACAAAAAATGTTTTTATCGAAATTAATTATAGCCTATGTTACTCAGGAATAGTGTAGCTTTTTATTAGTAAAACTATTTTTTCAATCGGTTCAGTAGTTCCAGAGATTACCCCCTACATACAAACAAAACAAACAAAAACAACAAACTTTACCTCTTTATAACATTAGTATTGATGTTATGTAATTCAAATTACTGTACAAATATAGTAAAAACTATTGGCATTACTAGCCTTAGTGAACAAATAGTCCTATACTGGGTAAAATTTTCCCAAATAAAGTAAAATACAGGCTGGCTATTTTTTAAATTACCATCTTCCCTGTCTAATAAATAAACATTTTATTTTCAGCCAATAAGAGATGCCGTATTTGGACAGACAAGACACATGTTCCCAAACGCTTAAGACAGGAATATATTTTGACAGGAAGCTCGGTTGACTGCGTACATATAACATTTAGGCTGACAAGGTATTAGGATGTTATTTTTATACATTTATCTTGGAAACGTAGGTTTATTTATGTATCGGCAAACAGGCTTAAGGTTCGGCAGACTCATCCACCATCTTGAATTTCAACCCCCATAAGAGCAATGTTTAACAGGTTACAAGATTACTGTAGTAATAATCAGACAATTATTCTGAATATTATGTGATTTTAAAGATTACGGAAGTCCGAATGTTGTTACCATCCAAAAGCAAAAAACTATGTTGAATGCGTACTGGGCTCAAAATAATATGGATGGCACATACAGAAAGTTTATGAAAGTAAATTACACCAGATACAAGTCTTACCTTAATAGCGAAGTCGAGATATATGAAATGTCTCTTGACAGGTTATTGGATAAATATAATTAATGTACTTATTTATAACAATAAACCTTTAGTTTATTAAAAAAAATTTACATGCCCTTAAGTATAAAAGATGAAATGATATATGCCCCAGAAAAATATGTTAACAGATGTTTTATTCAATTCCCTCCCTTACAAGAAAAATCAAAGAAAAAAACCCACCCTGTATTTAGTTATATTATTTAATTAAAGACTTATTAAAAAAAAAACAACAAAGAAGTTTGTTTATTATATATATATATAATATAGTCTTAAACACTATTTCATACAAAAGTACTTACAAATAAATTGGTATATTATAAGTTGGCCAACGTTTATAAAAAAAAAATATATATATATGCGCATTGTATGTAATAAAAAAAAACTGCAATTCCAAAAAGTATAAACAAAATAAAATAATGTAAAATTTAGTACTTAAAGTATTACTTAAATTATGACGTCATTATAATTATAAAAAAAGAAATTTTTGATATTTGACCCTTGGGGTCCGTTGTGTCGAAATAGGTACCTCACCGCCCTTATTATTTAATAAACGACATATATATTACAACAACATACTATTTTAATTACATAAAAAAAAGTTAAATAGCCTTTTTATATTTCGGAAATTCACTGACTTTGGCTAACTTATTATAAGTGCATACTGATTTAAAATAGCCTGTTTCTGTTTATATTTTATAATGAGTTATTGATCAAATGAATTCACTTTGTTTGAGACAGCGTAGAAATAAGTTGTAGTTGCGAAGGTGGAGTCACATTTAATTACAGTTGCATATTGATTAAGAGTTGAACTAAACCAGGAACTTAAAGCAGGATCTTAAAGTAGAAACTTGAAGCAGGAACTTAAACCAGATTTCTCTAAAGGACCAGAACATAATATAGGCATAAGTTGTTTTAAATAGCCAAAAGTAAAATATTATGTTAGAATAAAATTACAGCACGTTTACAGCAGGCATGCTGTAGTTGGTCCTGTTGTAAACTGTTTGAACGTGTCAATTTGGTCTAATATGACGTTATAATTCATAAGTTTCACTTGTAATTGATATCAAAAGTTAATTGTTACAGAGTTACACTTTGTTTCTGGCAAACTGAAACAATTATACTGTTTTTAATTGACTGGCTGAATTATACTTGGTACTGGAACTCTTTAGAGCACAATTTACAGCTTGTAGTTAATCATACATGAATTCACTTTAGTTTAAATTGTATATTTTCCAGGCTAATTATTAAAAACACTGTCCGGGCTATTTAGTATGGTTGTAGGCTTTAAAAAATATCAAGATTTATATGGTTAATTAATTTACAAATTGCTTTTTGCAAAATACAAAGGCTTGCACGTAACAAACAGTAACTATTACTAAATGACATTTTGAAATTGTGGGAAAATTCAGATATCCGTAGACTACATGCTACATATTAAATAAAACATGGTTATTTTACCTGGTGTACGGCTTATTAACGCATATTGTAGAAGAAAGATATTACTACATGTTACGGACCACAAGCAAGCGTGACCTTCTTTACTGCGTGGTAGATAAAGGTGAACTAACTAGCAAAATGGCGGGGGGTCGCCTTGAACAGCTATCGCATGGTACATGACGGGCTCAGTCAGTGCTGCTAGTGAGTGTGTAAAATGTGTACTACAACGCCTGCACGCGACCGAGTATGTAACCCCACGGTATAGGTGTAGCAAGGAAAGAAGGAATTCGGGCAATTCTGGGTAGACGTTACAATGTGGATACCATTTAGTTATTTTAATTAATTTTAAACTAAATTTGTTCTTTGGCTCAACTCAAAATCAAAGTTTGCGATTTTTCAACAATGCAAATATAAAAACTGTAAAAAGTTCACCACATTCTAAGTTTACCTTTCAATTAAAAGTTGTTTCTATAAATTTGGATAATTTATTTCAATAATTAAATAATTAATTTCTATTATTAGTACAGTCAAAATGGTGTAAAAATTGCCTTGACCTGGGTAAAATTGCAACACAAATGATTCTTTTTGCATTTTATTGTAAAAAGTGTCTATTTTAACATATTCAAAATCCCCATTTATCCCGGCACAGGAAATCAGTCAAAATCCAAGATGGCGGTTGAATTTTGTATTTTTCATTTAAAAATTTATAACTTTGTTATTTATGATGTTATTTCAATGAAATTTGGCAAAAATGTTTAAAATACAAAGATAAAAGTATAAAAAAATAACCACTGACTTTACTTCATTCTTTCAAAATGGGTGCCATTTAAATATTAGGTAATTCGTTTTGAAATATTTAAATGGCCGCCATTTAAAAAAAGTTGTGCACTCAAAATAGGTATTATTATGTACTAAAGCAAGCAATTTACATTGTACTTTTGTATTACCTTCATAATAATCGTTAAATATAATTTTATATATTTTACATTTCGTTATACATATTGTTTGATTGATATTCAAGCCAAAGAATGCCGGTCCTTGAGGAACATCTTGGCTCATTCTTCTTAGAATCTAATACATCACAAACTTCTTTCAGATATTCATTGGATTCTAAATCCTTCAAATGTATGCTACCTTCCATTAGATTGTCATATGTTTCGAGTAAATTGTCAAAGATGACAAATCTCTTTCCTTTATCATTTGGAAATCTACAATTGTTCCACAAAAGAGGCAGTGAATTTTAGGATCATAAGTTTGTGTGGTCAAGCGACTGCTCCTCTTAACACCTGAAGCACTTGCAACATCTGAATCTGGATTGCATTTTCTCTTAATAAATATGCAGTTAATATGTACTCCACACCCTTCAACTGCTACAACATCACTTCCTCTAGTTTGACTGCATATATTGATAGCACTTGCACCTTTTGCTTGTAACACTGCACTGTCTGTTCCATAAGTGTCTTCCTTGCAAATTATACAAGTTGTATCACCTTCCATGGTCCGCAACTATACCTGTAAATAAACAATATGTATAACGAAATGTAAAATATATAAAATTATGTTTAACGATTGTTATGAAGGTAATACAAAAGTACAATGTAAATTGCTTGCTTTAGTACATAATAATACCTATTTTGAGTGCACAACTTTTTTTAAATGGCGGCCATTTAAATATTTCAAAACGAATTACCTAAATATTTAAATGTTCGCCATTTTGAAAAAATGAAGTAAACTCAGTGGTTATTTTTTTGTAATTTTAAACATTTCTGCCAAATTTCATTGAAATAACATCATAAATAACAAAGTTATAAATTTGTAATCGAACAATTAAAAATTTAGCCGCCATCTTGGACTTTGACTGATTTCCTGGACCGGGATTAATGGGGATTTTAAGTATGTTAAAATAGACACTTCTCACAGTACAATGCTAAACGAATCATTTTTGTTGCATTTTGCCCAGGTCATAATTTATTTTTACTGCACTATATGTTTCATTGTGGAAGCATGTGCGCGCCGAATTTGTGTTCCTATTTGAGTAAAGTGACTAGATGGAGACAGTGTGGCCATATGAAAGTGGCCGCCATGTTTATTCTAAAAGTAATGTCATCTTCTCAGAATTATAATGTAAAGATTAGTGTTGTATCTCTTTGTAATTATAAGAGAAAATACCACTTTGTTTTGTTTTGTATAAAGGGGAAAACAAGCGATGTAATTGTTACAGTTTGATATTTATATTGAAATTAATTAATAAAAACTGTGTTTCTTCTTATAAAGTGTATTCTGTTTTTTCGTGCAAAAAAATATAACAAATATAACAGAAACAGATATGAATTTAGGATAAAAATGGCTGCCGGCCAATAGGAAACAAGACCTCACTTGGCCACACTGTCTCTATCTAGTCACTGTATATTCGAGTGTTTTAGCCTGCACTCTGGTGGTTATCACATCAACTTGTTGGTCGCGAAAGAATATTATACAAATAAAATATCCGTTAGTTTTGAATGTGTTAGAGAAAGCTGTGTTTAATAACACATACTCACATACATTGTCACGCATGCGCTTTGCAATACGTTTACAGTCAGGGTTACTTCTATAACCCAATGATAGTAGTACACAGCTCTATCACTTGGAGCGCTGCGATCAACACGGAAATATTTTTGTTCTGCCGAAGCTTAAGGCTCGGCTCTCTACATTCAAAACGGCGAAGTTGGGTACTAATTTCAATGTTAAATAACCAAAACATACCTTAACAATTAAGCATATTTTTGTGTTGCTTATGTCAAAAAACGAAAGCTGTATTTTTTTATTCTTAAAGTAAAATAGATTGTGGGTGTTGATTGCTAAGGTTTTTTGCAATATCTCTTTTTGCAACTGAGTAAAAAATTAATAAATTTTACTATTTTTTACTATTTATATCATACATTTATGAAAACAATAACACGGTTTTTGAAATTGTATTCGGCAATCAACATCTGCATATGACAGTACTTCAAAATGAAACCAATTTTTTTAATTTATTCCACGAATTAACGGAAAAAATGACTTATTCTGTAGCATTGCTCTTATGGGATTCAGATTCAATATGGCGGACAAGGTAGCGCCCCCTTAAGGTATCTTATTTAAAATATATAACTTCTACCGAACCATTAAATCATTTCCAAAATAAAAGTTCTCAATAATTATATAATTTTACAGTTTTTAAACAGCTTTTTTTGCTGAAATAATAAATGTATTTTGAAAAATAATGCAGAAATGTGTGCAACGCTTTGGAAACATAAAGGTATTATAATTATTACAATATGACGGTAGATGCTTGGTAGAACTAAATATCAATGAAAACACAAAAACATTTTTAGTAAAATCTAAAACAATGTTTTGACTCTTGACGATCATGGTTTCTCCAAGGCAACGGCATTTACAAAGCAGCTTATCACAGACTAAGGGTAAGTCCGTATTTTTAACCCTCCGTCGGGCGCATTGTATCGGACAGATAACAGTGCACCATTTTTCTTTGTAGTTTCTAATTATGAAAATCCGACAGCTCGTCCCTCTCAATGCCTTCCTAACCTCCCTTCCCTTACATGTTGGTCCAGTTTTAGACCTTGAGTTGTGAGCACGTGCTTTTCATCGACAGTTTTGTATCTACCAGATACGTTGCGCCTGTTCATGTTATAGTTTTTATCTTATATTAAGGGTAGCAACGTTCCCTATGTTTGGCTATGTTAATGTAGGTACATTTTTCTCATGAGCTATTAGAGATACAGCTATGAAATTTTGTACACTTGTTATATGGACCTTGTTACATATTCTAGCCAGAGGGATTTATTTTTGTTTTTTTTTTACAATAAATATAAATTTTTTCTTAAGCCCTTACAAAAAACCAAAAAAAAATTGTATAAAAACATGTTTATAAAAAAAAATATTAGATTAAAAAAAAATCCCTGGTATGTTTGTATAAAGTATGGATTAAAATGTGTGTGCCAAATTTTATTATTGTAGCTTCAATGGTTCCTGAGAAAAATGTACCTAAACATATAAAAAAAGCATTTTCGGGAATCAGTAAATAAACATGACGCTCTAGTGAAACATGTAAGCTACTTACTCTTAGTAGCGTTCGTGCATGCCCGGATATATTATTTTATTACTTAATGAAAAATAATCCTTATTTTTAGTGTTATATATCATTTTAAAGCTGAAATTCCAAACTATTTAGAAATGCAAAAACATTTTTTTTTATTTTTTGAAAAAAAAATCACGTTGCTCCCCTTAAATACTAGCTGACTGCCTCCCCAAACCCCCCTAATATTTCGAATTTTTTGAAACCCTTTCTTAGCGAACACCTAGGGCCCTAGAGGAAGCTACATACCAAATTTCATTACAATCCGTTCGGTGGTTTTTGAGATTTCGTGATCAGTGAGTCAGTGAGTGATATTTCGATTTTATATATTATATAGATAAACTAGCTGACCCGTACGGCGTTGCCCGTGGTGGTTGGGATTTTCAGTTCTTTTAACATAATTGTATTCTTTTTAAGTGTTCAGTCAGTGAGTGGTATTTGGCTTTTATATATATAGATCCTAAATAATAAAAACACTATTGTCATAATAATAAAAGATCTGAGATTATGAATTTTAGTAATTTTGATCCCCCAAAACCCCCCCTGAAATTTCGAAATTTTTCATACCCTTTCATAGTGAGCACCTATGGCCATAGAGGAAGCTGCATACCAAATTTCATTCCAATCTGATCGGTAATTTTGGAGAAATCGTGATTTAGTAATTTTTACCCCCCAAACCGCCCTAAAATTTCAAATTTTTTAAAACCCTTTTTTGGTGAACACTTATGGCCCTTGCGGGAGCTATATACCAAATTGCATTCCAATCCGTTCGGTAGTTTTTAAGAAATCGTGATTTAATAACTTTGATCCCCCCAAGCCCCCCTAAAATTTAGAATTTTTTCAAACCCTTTCTTGGTGAGTACCTAAGGCCCTAGCGGAAGCTGCATACCAAATTTCATTTCAATCGGTTCCGTAGTTTTTGAGAAATCGTGATGAGTGAGTCAGTGGTATTTCGATTTTATATATAAATATTGTGTTTTCTAAATATTTGGAACATAAAACTTTTCTTTTTTTTTTTGTAAATTGTAAAAATATGTTACAAATAGATAGTTTAAACTTTTTTTATTCAATACTTTGTTATTTTTATTATGTGTTAAAAATCAGTTTTTATTTTCTGTAACTTTTTTGTATTTGTGATGGATTTAGACCGTTGGAGTGCTACTAATGACCACCATTCAGCGATTATTCAAAGTTTACTGGAAGAAGATGATTCGCTAATGAAAGTTTGGACGAGTCTTCAGATAGTGTAAATGAAGAGTCATCGAAAAGCTGTAAAGTATCAGGATGATACTGACGAAGATTTTGAAAATAACAATGATCCTTACTGTATCGTTAAAGATAAAATTACTAAATGGAAAAAAATGAGAAGCACTCAGAACGTGCGAACCAGATCAAAAAATCTAATTAGACACTTAAATCGTGTCGCCGGAGAAGCGAAAAAGGCAAAATCACCTTTTGAGTCGTGGAATTTTTTAATAGCTAATGAAATATTAGAAAAGATATTACTTTTTACAAACCAGTATATTGATGTTATAAGACCAAATTTTGCTTGTAAAAGAGACGCAAGAAGTGCTACTTTAGTTGAACTAAAGGCCTATAAGAATTGCGTATCTCTCAGATAGAATTCGCCCGTTCGTATTAGTCTGTGTATTGCGCCGACCGAGGGTTAAATGTACGTTATGTGAACACGAAAGAAGTTGGCGGTTGGGCCATAACTACCCTAGTTTTCTCAATCGTTTAAAAACCAATTTAGTGTCAGATTTTCAAGATGGTAATTTTAAGATTGTCCATGTCAATGAAAATAATTCGACCATGCAGCTGAACCGCTGACATGAGTTGAGCAAATTTCCAAAATTAAGTTTATATTATTATGTTTTAGGGTTTCAACCAACAATTTGGGAAATAGGTCTATTCACGACGGTGCTGAATAGCTGCAACAACATGGTTCGTACGCCATTCCGCATATTGGGAGTATCTTCAATACACAATGCATTGCGTGCTTCGTGCACGGCTGCACATGGCTGTGAACCGGGTACTTCTATGGTAATTTACGTTTTGATCGATTTTGGGGGAACCAAGCGAGCTATAAGGTCGCGTAAAAAAACAAAATGTGCAGAATAACATCCTACATTTATATTTGTAGAATAAACTCTAAAAAAAAAATCATTCTCGTAGGAAACATCTAAAAAAGTAGTTACTTCCGGTCAAAAAACGTGCTTCCGGAGTGCGAACACATATATACATATACATATATGGTTTTTAATGACACCCTAAAAAGTGTTCTGGAGACCACGATCGGTGCTCATTTGCTTTCTCGACCTTGGGTCTTACCATAAGGGCCACTGCAATGGCTCATTTTCGCAAAAAAAAATTAGGAAATTAAATTAATTAGAAATGTTAGAAATTAAGAGATTATTTTGAGCAGACTCCAACCTTGTATTAAAAGATCAGGTAGAATTAATTTCAAACTCACGCACCACACCTTTTCCCTTTACTTTTGTTTGCTAGCCAACTAACTGTTCTATGTTGTAATATTTATACGCCTGTTTTCTATATTTTCTTTGTAAATACGTTTCCTAAGGTTTCTCTTAGATGCGAATAATTGTCCCGAGGACAGATTTTGCATTCTCTTTCCGTCTTTGTAGAATACAAAAATCACCATATTAATCAGCATCGTACCGATTTATTATCGGATTTCCATAGGAAAAATGAGCTATTGCAGTGGCCCTTATTGTGAGACCCAAGGTCGGGATTAGCAAATGAGCACCGATCATGGTCCCCAGATCACGTTTTGGGGTGCCATTAAAATTCATATATATATATGTAGATATGTGTTCGCACTCTAGCGGCCGCATATTAAGTCCGATTTGGTCCAAATTTGATACACGTGTTGGTAGTCTATGTCACTCGGACGAGTTCGTTAGCCAAAAATAAATCCCACAACCGGAAGTACGTTTTTTAACCGGAAGTAATATTTTATTTTTATTTTTACTACGAGAATGAATTTTGTTTAGATTTGTTTCTAAACATATAAATGTTGGATGTTATTCTGCACATTTTGTTTTTTTATCCGACCTTATAGCTCGCTTGGTTCCCCCAAAATCGATGAAAAACTAAGATACCATAAAAGCACCCTGTTCGAAGCCAAATGCAAACTCGTGAATCCACTAGGCGCAAAATAATTCTACTAATATATTGCGTACACACAGACAGCTGTTCGACGCCTTGGTGAGTAGACCTATTTCCCAAATTTTTGGTTGAAACCCTAAAACATAGGCCTATAAACTTAATTTTGGAAATTTGCTCAACTCACGTCAGCAGTCCAGCTGCGTGGTCGAATTATTTTATTTCTAAAAGGTTCAAGGAGACAATCTAAGATTAAAATCGACACAATAATATCAACCCAATAACACTAGAAGTGGAAGAACGTGGCCACATCAAGGAACTATATTTTTACAAAAATACAAAATCTGTGTGCTTATGTGTATGTGTTTGTGCATATATGTCGGGAAGTGAATGTGTTTTTTGTGTGCTACGCCTGATTGCCACCTGTTGAGCCAAACTGCTGTTGCGACAATTAAGAAATTTAACTACTTTTGACAAGGTATATACGAAAATTGTTTAGCACCGGAAAGCTAAACGAAATCGTTGCTTTTATTCCCACTTGCGTAGAATTTTAAATTATTACTATACTTACATTGTTTGACCATATTACGTAGACATGTCCTTACCATCTTGTTTCAGAAGTTTTACTCGATATTTTCAGTTAAATTATTAATTATATGGAAATTCTCTCCCTAGAGGAAAATACGTTTGCCCGTTTAAATTGATTTATCGCAGCCCCCAAATTTATTACTTTATTTCGAGACAGCTTAATTCCTTCCATTTTAAAGCGTCTCTTCAGTCCAATAAACGAAGAATGTTTATTTTCCAGTACGGGGATAAAATCTGTCACAAAATATTATATTATGCTTTTACGAAACCACCTCTACCTAGTGACATTCTCCTGCCTATTTTTATTTAATGACGTTCTTTTGCACTATCCACATTTCTTGTGTTGATTGTAAACTCTACTTAACTAAATGTAACTCGTCGTAAAGTTAAAATATACTTTAAAGCGGCTTTAAATTTATACATATTTTGCTACAGACATTTGCGTTTGTAGAAAAGTTTACAGAAAATAGTATTACCCTAAATAATGCAAAGAGAATGTACAAAATTGAACTACTAGATTTTGAGAATATACCACCCATGTGCATCTAATCACACCAATTTCCAAAGCCATAATTATAAAACGTGCGTACATCGTTTTGTAGTTGCAATGTTAGCTTTAATTTGATATAATTATGCTTTTCGAAGTGAAAACTTCTTTAGATGCACCGACAACTTTTACTATTATAAACTAGAAGTGCGGATGCAGCTGATCGTTAAATAAGAAGAAATCGAATAAATAAAATTGGCAGTGGTAAATTAAAAGGCTTAAAGGTCTGCTCCAGTAAACGAGAAAGCAGCCGGAAAATCAACCGCTTTTCACTATAACCCTATCTAAACAGTGCAATTTCTTGCAGCTGAACGCTTTGACATTGCCTCATTTCAAACCATTTTATAAGTATATCTTTTGCAAATTAGTGTTGAAAAAAAACTGAATATTCTTTATAAAATTTCGGATCCGGCTTGCAAATAATTTTTCATTATACATTTTGTATTGTGTTAGGAAAAAAATTCAAACTTTGTACTTACAAAATGTCAATTACATAAAAAATCAAAAGCATTTAAAAAATGTAAATTGCAAGACGGATGCGTATTGTGACTGTGCTTAAAATGAGACAGTGCAAACAATTTTATGATAAAAAGTAAACGAAATAAATGGTTTGAAATTTAACATTGCTCTTATGGGATAAAAATCCAAGATGGCCGCCACTACTGCAGACCCTTAAACTAAAAAATAGTATGGGTTTGGTCCACGTCACACTAAATATGCAATGGACATTGTGCTTCCTAATTTTGTAAGTTGTGTTAAATTAGTTTACTTGGTGATACCTATAAAATGGACATAGTGCTTTTTAATTTTTACTTTCTCACTATATTATAGTAGAGAGAAAGTATAGTTATTTTAAAAATTTTATGTCTGTATGTATAAAAAGCTAGAGAGAAAACTAGTCGATCGATTTCGAACAAACTTGCACCAGACATGTAAATTAGGCATGTATAGATTCACGAAAAACGTTTTTGAAATTTTTT
The DNA here is from genome assembly GCA_018207615.1 of Philaenus spumarius. Classification (NCBI taxonomy): domain Eukaryota; kingdom Metazoa; phylum Arthropoda; class Insecta; order Hemiptera; family Aphrophoridae; genus Philaenus; species Philaenus spumarius. Next base: position 123,241 of record JAGFPH010001241.1, on the reverse strand, counting down.
GAAAAACAACCCCATTTTCGGCCAAAAAAACCCAAAAATTAAGTTATTATTTTTTTATAAAAAAGCGGCTCTAACGATTTTGATAAAACTTGGCTCATTTGTAGCCCTTAATGTACCCTACCATATGCAAAAAAAACGCACCTTTCTAAAAAATCACGTTTAGCTAGTAATAATAATAATAATAACTAATTTATTTGTATTTTTTGGCCGTAAAGGGGGTTGTTTTTCAAAATTTACGTGTTTGGTGCAAATTCGTTCGAAATCGATCGAATAGTTTTCTCTCTGGCTAATAATAATAATATTTATTAGTTAATCTCCTACTTTAATATCACCTCTCCTACCCCTCCTACAATTAACTATGAAGTCACAATGAATCTGTTTAATAATTCAAATATGTTTGTGAGAAAGTATGCGCCAGTTCCTGGGTACCGTTTATTTGTATGATAAATTTGGACACTTGGCTGCTACAGTGATGAATGCAAATGCATTAAAGGAACGTGTGATGGATCAGTATTAGCTTAACCTAAAATTATGTTAAATAATAAAAGAATACGTTTTTAAGAAAGTTAAAGAAACTCTTTCTTTTAAAAGATGTAAACAAAATGTATTGTCGGACAAAATGAATACTGAACATCATGCATTGCATTAACTGGCTTGAACTGGTTAATGGCCCTACAGAATCGGCCTCAGCGGCCATTTGATACTAATGAGTTCCTGATCATATTGAATATGGGTGATATAGGTAGTACCATTTAGGATGGCGCGTGGTTTGCGCAGAAGCAGTAATGCCCTTCTCCCTCCAACACCACTTTTTGTCGTTTTGTAAGAAAAATACAGTCTGTGTCAAATCCATCGATTAGAGGGCCGCCGAGCAATTTTTAGTATTGGACGCGCTATCAATTACAAGCTTCTGCACAGTACTAGGATTATTTAAATAGGAAAAATGTTATATATTTGTAATCTGCGTGATATGTTGCAACTAACAGTATAAATATCTTCCAGATTAGTAAATGTTCGGAATTTATTCAATAACAAATACTTCGATTTTTTAAATCGGGACATGAAAAAGTAGTAAAGCGTAAACTTTTTTTATTTTTAGCGCAGACAGAAAGAAACTTCCAGTGGCAAAGTTGTAGGAAATTTGTTGATCTACATATTTTATTTCAAACATTTTTCAGTCAGATGTTTGGTTTTTCCACAAATCGCTTGCAAATAAGCGCAACCAATATTATCAGGTAATAGCCTAATGTAAACATATTGTTTTTTCTTGTTCTTATATCTATAGTTAATTTATAATAATTAACTGAATTGAAGAGCGGGACAGTTACTAATTTAATGTAATGTAAATATGTAGTTTTTTTTAATATATATCTATACTAAATTCATAAGAAACTATTTGAAGAGTTGGACAGTAAATTATTTAATGTAATGTAAATATACACTATTTTTCTATTTACTTATATCTATCGTAAATTTATAATAAGCTACTTTATAAGTTATAAAATAGCCTTTCATTTAAATCGTATTTTAAGCGTGTTTAGTACATGTTTTATTTAAAATGTCTCGATAGCATAAAGTAAATACTGCAAGCCAACTTAACTAGGGTTGACTGTACAATGCGCCGCCTAAACTTAGGAGGGGAAGTGTGGTGGGATAGGTACTCTGCCTCACTCGCACTACCCGACCTACGCGCCATCCTATATGATTTTATCTATACCATAAGCAAAACGATATGAAAAGAGGGTGAAATAGTCAACCTCTTTTGAACGAATGGACTGCATTTCTCCTAAACCATTCCCGCAGAAGTGTTGCGTCGTTCTCAGTTGATTCCATCACAAACGGACACGATTTTATTATATACCAGATCGTTTCTCTGTTTCGCTTGCAGATGTGGTTAAATAAATAAAACCACTGTCGGATAAATATTGTGAATTACACGCATTAAAAAAAAAAAAAAAGATCCGAGTCCCATGGCCAAAAACGCACATTGAGTTTCGCCCACATCGATCTATGTATCCCTTTTAGGCCTGCGTAAATTATTAGCTACGCACCAATAAATACAAAACACGTTTACCGTCAGTTTTTTACTCATAACTCCCGAACAAGCATCAAAATTACAAATAAAGTTTTGAAGTGTATTTAACATCTGCGTGTACATTTCGCATTGTTGAAGACCGTTTCGATAGGAAGGGCCGAGAAGCCAAGAGGTATTATTGTAGTGAAGTTAGTTTTGAGAAAATTCAGTTTAAAGTTAAACTGTTGTAATCAAATCCAGGCAAAACCATGATCACTAAAACTAGTATATTTTTAATTGCTAGGTGCTAGACTATCACAATAACAAAGATTAATTTGATTTTCATACTCTTATTCTTTGCTATCAGCCAATATTTTATAAAAGTTGTCACTTGTACCCCTGGACTGTTAACACGTTCACTGCTAAGGTCGCCCATGTGAGCTTGACGCTCGACACTATGAGAAGCGGCCGACTCACAGTGCGTTGCACGCAAACCCCCGTATTGGGAGTATGTTTAATACAAAATGCATAGCGTGCTTCGCACGCCAACCCCTGTATTGATAGCATTTTCAATACACGATGCATTGCGTGCTTCGCACATCAACCCCCGTGTTGGGAGAATTTTCAATACACAGAGCATTACGCCAATTTTGAACCTATGTGCTATGGACGCACAAGTGCGTCCGCTTTAAAATATTAGCGATTATTACGTAGAAGGTTCAAAAATACAAAATAAAGTAATAAATATAAAAATTAAAAGGTCAGCATCTAGCATAGTAAATACGAAATTTGCGTAATAGTGAACGTGTTAACAGGGATTAGAAATTATTACTGCAGTCATTGAAGCGAAAAATAGGGTCTTACCTCCGAATTTTTTTACTGTGAACCGATTTGCATGAAATTTTGGAATTAGGCTCATCTTACCCTTAACGTCAAAAGTGAAAATGATCTGAGCTCCGCCTATTATTTTTAAGGGGTGTAAACAACCCCTTAATGGAAAAATTGACATTAAGCCATTTTATCGCTAGAAACGTGTTTAATATTAAGGGGTGAAATTGTAAAGTGTTTTCTGACACAATTACCTCACATTAAAATCATTTTCAACCCCTTGAAAACCTTACAACCCTTGCAAACAGCCCCTAAATTGAAAAAATCACAAAAAATTACTTTGGTATGACATAAAAAGATTTAAGTATAGAGTAAATAATATTTTATGTTCTCTATCTTAATTATCGAATTTTTAACCCCCTTTCGACCGTTAAAAACAACCCCTTGATAAAAAATTGTTTAAAAAATGTTGTTTGATGAAATGAAAAGGATTTAAATGTTATTCCACATTCTCGAAAATGATTATCATATTCTCAAGCTTTTCAACCCTTAAAACTACCCCTAAATTAAAACAGTATATATATATGATTACACATTTAAAAATAATTTAATTATAGAGTAAGAAATCACTATTTATTGAATAAAATGTAAACTTACAAGTTGTCTAAAACTGTACCAGATTGAATTAGTAACAACAAGAGCATGACAATGCATAAAAAACCATAAAAAATATTACATTAAACACGTGCTCATTCCTTTGCAGGCGGAAATATACTGGTCACATTGTATAGCATATATATTTAAGAAATTCGAAACGAATAAACGGAGCACGCACAACTGATCAACTGGCTTTTTCGTGGTTGGCCCCTCCGAGCAATACACATACTTACCTTCACTCAAATGTTTTATATATACATATATGAACGTTGGTATGTATTCATGCCTACGTTTCAAAAATATATGTGCCATAATATGTATGTATATACATAAGACAATAGTTTTGGGTCTCTATTACTGTGTACTTTCACTTTGCTCCAAATATTCACAATCCGAAATTTTCAGTTTACTAAGTAGAAAAAAATATGACTAGTTTTTGGACCATTACTCCTTCAATTTTGATGCTATCACAACTTATAAAAAACCATTTTAAAGGTAATTAAAAGTGCTACAACTTTTTTCATTACAATATATAGTGAAAAATCTTTTATTTTAAAACGGTGAAGGGTCAAAGGGCTCAAGAGAGACTGTGATTGCGCTGCCGCGCGCTCTTTAAACAATCATATCTCCGTCAATTTTGTGTGATAGGAAAACCAAAAAAAAAAAAAAACAAAAATTTTTGTTAAAAAAAAACCAACATCTTTCATCATTATATTTTTGTACGTATCTTTCATCACTTTTGAGATATTATGAAAAGAAGGTGGTTTTTTTAAAAATTATAAAATATTTTTTTCAATCGTTATTTTTTTTTAAATATGTGTCCTAAAGCAGCCAAACTGCTAGGATCCATCAAACTCTTTATATCTTATCTTCTAAAGCGAGAGATAATTGTTTGTCTGCTAAATGGATCTGGAATCTCCGTCTAAGGATTTTTCATTTTTTGATTTTATATGGGGCTTTTGGCCACGAGAAATCGATTGGAAATGGTCACCAGTCTGGGAAAATTCGTTTTCTACGTCTTTTTATTAAATTAAAAAGTGAAATTTGTCCATTTTAAACAATACAAAGCACAGCTGATGCAAATGTTTTCAATGCCATTACAATAATCATCTGCTTTCTTTTAAACTGTATATTTTATTAGAGGTAAGCCTAATGTTGTATCTATTTATAGTTACCATGGCAACGAATACTTCTGCTAAATAAACATACCCTTTATTTAGTTGTTTAATGTTATAGGCCTAACCTAAACGATGTTCACGGAAATTTGCAATAATAGTTATTGACGTGAGCGAACTAGGCCCTAGGCCTAAATCGATATTGAAATATTAAACTTTAATTTAGGCCTGACTTATTTCTGAGGCATAGCGTTGAGATTATGGTTAATCCTTTAAACTGTATTTTTATTACAGGTAAGCCTAATGTTGTATATACCCTTTATTTAGTTGTTTAATGTTATAGGCCTAACCTCAAAACTCAATAATCCAATATTTATTATTGAAATCATAGCCCTGCTTATAATCGAGCTTTAGCTCGGTCTCCTGGTACTTAAAGTTAATTCTAGACGGAATACGATTAATTTTAATTTTGATGAAAATGGCACTTATGCAACCCATTGATTTAAAAGAAAAAAACATTAGATGTTCCTCTTATTTGCAATTCAGCTCACTCATTTTACGTGCAAAAGACTTTTAACAGTGCCCATTTTAAAGCTTATTTCAAGCACTACAAAACCCTATTTCATTAGAATGCATAAAATGTATCTGCTCGCCGCAATGTTTTTACCTGCTACAATTTTGTTCATTATAAAATTTTTGTTAAAATGCATATTTTTGGAGATATTTGCAAAAAACCGATGAAAAACGTGAAAAAATTCCGAATTTTCAATTGCCAATAACTTGAAAAGTATTGCGTTTTTTGAAAAACTTTATAGAAGATTTTTTTGCTTAAATTAGGCCTTCTATCAATATCTGAGGTTATTTTGGAAAACAACAATTTACACCACCGAGAAGGGGTGGCAACCACCCCAAGGGTGGGTGCGGAGTTCAGATCATTTTCACTTTTGAAGTTAAGGGTAAGATGAGCCTAATTCCAAAATTTTATGCAAATTGGTTCTCAGTAAAAAAATCGGAGCAATAACACTTCAATGACTGCACTATATGTAATAATACATAGGTTACAAGTAAATTACCTATGTAAAGTAAAGCGACTTGCATCACATGGCTTCTAAGCTAAACAGCACTTCTACGAAGTAGTTTTTTCGCCATTAGATCTCATCACATGATAGACCTACTGTTATATTCTTTGACCACAAACATTTTAAAGTGTTGAAGAGCCAGTTTCGGCACTTAACTCTATTATTCAAAAAGTGTCACTTGTACCAATTGGCTTCTCATCCCCTTCATACATATTTAATGGTTAAACCATTGTTAATGTACATTAAAACACAGAAGATATTGGCAAAGTGTTAAGCTTTTGATGCAAACCAGTTGATTGAATAATAATGGTCAAGTGTCACTTCGGTCGCAAAACCCCTAATTTTTTCCATAATTTTTACTTTCTTTAAATTTTTTTAAATAGGAACCCTAAATTGTTCAGTGACAAAAAGTAGCCTAGATTATTCTCTGAAAAGTCCCCTACGTTCAAACGAAAGTATTGTCAAAATCGGTTCAGCCATTCCGGAGATTAGCCCAGACAAACAGAAAGCAATACATTTAAAAAAAATAATCTTTAAGTTTTAGTAAAGTAAGATAACCATAATATGATATAAGATATAAAGGGTGTCCCTAAATACCGTAGCGGGCTATACAGGACTGGATTGTATGCATTGAAATAAATAAAAATGTTCAGTAACATTTTTCGAATTCGGCTTAGTTTGGTCGCAATTCTCCATATTGTTTTTTTTTTTTACAAAAACTCACTGTAACTCCAGAAATAGATGAGATATCGCGTTCAAATTTGAAATAAGAATTTTGCATGTTAAAATTTACAAGTGTACCGAACACAAAGCATTTATTTTTATAATTTAAAAAATGGCGGCCGTTACAAATTTAAAATGTAATATCTTGAAAACCATTAACTTAACAAAAAAATTACAAGAGACAAAATATTTGTATTTTTTAACTTCAGACAAAATGATGTGTTTGTCATTTGTGTAGATCAAAGGACAACCGAGTTATCGACAAAAACCTAAAAACGTAATTTCTTGGTAATTGTCTACAACAACCAAAACTAGTATAAAACCATGTTTTTTTTTATGTTAATAGTTTTAATAACTAAGATAAAATCCATTGCTATGAAATGCATTAAAAATTAAAATGTGGCTCTTAACCATTTCAAAATGGCGACTGATAAAGCGCTTCAATAATGCTAAAAATGAATCAAATGCTAAAATTATATCAAATCAGCAACAAAAGTAACTGCACCAACTGCAGTTTTGTATTTTCAGTAGTAATTTTCTAAAGCGTTATCAAAATGGTTGCTGTCGCGATGAATGTAAATACATTCGAGAAACATGAGTTTTGGTTCATCAATTTAAATTAAGAGACGATCGGTTCCGTCCGGCGTAGTTCAGATATTATCGCCAAGCGCTGAAATACATTCAATAAACATAAAATGTTAGTACATCAGTCTAGGCCTAACCTAACATTATTTTATGTTACTTTATAATATTAGTATATATTTTATGTAATTCAAATTACTGTACAAAGATAGTAAAAACTATTGGCATTACTAGCCTTAGTGAACAAGTAGTCCTATACTATGTAAATTTTTCCCAAATAAAGTCAAATACAGGCTGGCTATTTTTTAAATTACCATCTTCCCTGTCTAATAAATAAACATTTTATTTTCAGCCAATAAGAGATGCCGTATTTGGACAGACAAGACACATGTTCCCAAACGCTTAAGACAGGAATATATTTTGACAGGAAGCTCGGTTGACTGCGTACATATAACATTTAGGCTGACAAGGTATTAGGATGTTATTTTTATATATTTATCTTGGAGACGTAGGTTTATTTATGTATCGGCAAACAGGCTTAAGGCTCGGCAGACCCACCCACCATCTTGAATTTCAACTCGCATAAAGCAATGTTAAACAGGTTACAAGATTACTGTAGTAATAATGATCAGATAATCATTCTGAATATTATGTGATTTTAAAGATTACGGAAGTCCGAATGTGGATATCATTTAGTTATTCAAATCTTCTATATATTAAAAGAATTTATGAAAACTTGTGGCAGTCAGTACGGCCATTCTATCCAGAGGATTTCCTTATTTTTTTTTTTTAAATTGCAGGTAATCATTCACAGATATGTCATCAAGCATTACAAATCATGTATCTTCGCATTACAAACGTTATAATCAAATGCAAATTTCTGCTGTGTATTCCTTATGGGGGGTTTTTTTTTGGTTCTTTGTCCACTAAAAGAAAACATTAGGGCTACGCCCCAGTGGCCCTCAAATTTTCAATGTTAATCTTATGGAAGAAAGATTTCTATTGATTTTATCAGGGACACAAAAACAGCTGTTCGTATGAAAAGCTTAAAACAGCTGATTTTGATCAACAACTGATTTGGATCAAATCAGTATCAAATGTAGTATTACCTTTTTGAGGTTACATTGACAAACTAAAAACAAACACAAACAAAAATCAACGAAAAATGCTAACTATATTTTAATTCAATTCAAACATTGGTTGTTACAAACCTATTATATATAAAACACCTAATTTGGATCAAAAACTGAACATAATCATTCACAGATAAGTCAAGTCTTATATATTATCATCCGTTCAGCCGCTATTCACCCGAGAAGGAGCTCCGGTATACAATCCTTCAAATTTCCCATGTTAATCTTATGGAGATAATGTTTAATGAGTTTGAGTCAGCTGCCAAATAAAACAGCTGATTTATGCTCGGTCACCTATGTACAAACGAGCCAAAGATTAACGAAATTCTTTATCGAATTTTCCACCTGCGAGCGAAGCGAAGCAGCCATCTGAGGCCGAAGGCCGAGCCGGGGTTGGGACGCGGAGCGTCCAGGGGCAGAGACCCTAGTTAATTTTAAACTAAATTTGTTCTTTGACTCGACTCAAAATCAAAGTTTGCGATTTTTCAACAATGCAAATATAAAAACTGTAAAAAGTTCACCACATGAATGTAAATACTTTCCAAAAACGTGTGTTTTGGTTCATCAATTTAAATTGGTTCCGTCTGGCGTAGTTCAGATATTATCGTCAAGCTATGAAATACATTAAATAAACATAAAATGTTGGTACATCAGTCTAGGCCTAACCTAAAATTATTGTATGTATGTATGTATGTTGTTGGAAAGACAGATAAAATAAATTTTAAACATACGCACAATAATTTTAGGTTTGGCCTAGAATGATGAACCAACATTTTATGTTTATTGAATGTATTTAAAATAAATGGACATTTAACTGTGTTTACCATTTTAGCTTTGATGTTATAATTAAATCTACACCTTTATTATAGTCACATTAAACGTATGGAAGTAGTAAATATTTGTATAGAAAACAAAGTAATAATAAAAGGCAATTGAAAGATTAAAATTATGTGTGAGTGTGTTGCCGTTAAGGCTTGTAAAACAATTCCCACGACAGCACACATTTACTTTTTATATTTTTGTATTAGCCCAAGTTTTACTTTATCTAGTAATAAAAAATTAGGATACTTTTAGACTAACAATTACAATTTGTAACTAAAATTTGTTAACCATTCTAAAGTAACTTCACATCAATTAAAATTAAGCATCTTAAAAATAATATCTAAGTATTTTTCTTATACGTAATAACATTATTAAAGCAAGGAAATTAATTTCATATAATTTAAAATGTTTGCTGCGTTCAAATATTAAAAATATCCCAATTATTAATTAAATTATACAAACAAGGGGAAACAAACTCCACTTGAGCCATTAGAGTTTTTATTTCAGTCAGAAAGAAGCGAGCTAAAAATCATTGTTTACTAATAAATCAATTATAATTAGAGCTCTTTAAACCACTTATAAAGTTACTCTTTTAATTAAAATGAGGATTAGGAATTACTCATATTCTTAATTAAATATTTGATGATAAAATTCGAATTAATAACTTTACTGTAGCAATGATTTGATGGCTTCGCAAACCATTTTCTAAAATTGCGAATAATTAAAACAGCTTACTTAAAAATGTTTATCAAATTTAAATAGCGAATTTAAAATTTAACAAATCGCGTGAAAAACCTTACATCTTACTTTCTCACTATAATATAGTATAGAGAAAGTATAGTGATCGCAAAAAAATCGATGTTGATATTGTTGTAGAAATATCCGTTTTGGGTCTTCCTGAGTCCAAAAAAGTGGATTTTACAAAATGTCTGTATGTGTGTATGTATAGCTAGAGAGAAAACTATTCGATCGATTTCGAACAAATTTGCACCAAACAATTAGGTCTGTATAGATGAGACGAAAAAAGAGTTTGAAAAATAATGAAAAACAACCCCCTTTTTGGCAAAATAAAACCCAAAAAATCAGTTATATTTTTTTATAAAAAAAAATGGCCCTAACGATTTTGATAACATTTGGCTAATTTTTAGCTTTTAATGTACCCTATCATTTGAAATATACTACATCTTTCTAAATCTTCTCGTTTAGCTAATAATAGTAATAATATTTATTAAACATTATGCTTATAGCCACCAGATTGCAGATTATGAATAAAATTATGTAATTAATATGAAATAATTACGTTTTATTTTCTCTCCGTCTTAACAATCCTTTGTTTATCTCTTGATTACCGGTTTCGGTGAAACTAAGCCACCATCATCATTACAAAAATGTAGTTATTCATTAATTTTTAATTAATTTAAATAATTAATATATATTTATTAATATTTATTAGTTACTCTCCTACTGTAATGTATCCCCTCTCCCACTTTAATACAATTATGAAGTAAAAGTGAATCTGTTTAATAATTTAAGTATGTTTGTGAGAAAGTATGTCCCAGTTTCTGGTACCGTTTATTTGTATTAAATTTACCTTTAAACTCTTATCACAGTACCTAACATTTAAATTATCTTCATTATGATATTATAATTTGTTTATTCTTAAACTCTGGCCTTGCTGAACATGCGCTAGTATCACGGGCTCCACTACCTCCACCAATCTACCCCGATCCAAGTACGGAGTGTGCAATAATCAGTTTGCATTTCATTGTTCACGAGTGTAAGATGGCGGCAATGTCGTTGAGACGTGCTTGACTAAATACACACATTAGTTGTGAACTATTGTGTTAAGGTTTTATTATAATTAATTAGTTTTGGTTTTTAACAAACCGTTTACCATATGACCATTAAACTTACATACTTGATTATACCCCCTTCAATACTAAAAAAGAAGCATTTAAGTTAAATCTCCGATATCTTACTTACTTCTTACTTCTTAGTTCAAGCGTCAAAGGCTGTTCACCTCGATGGCTCGATGTCTCCGGTATACGTTTGCAGCTAAGGCCCAATGCTGAGTTTCTGTGAGGATCTTTCTGAGCATGGGTTCTTCACCGACATTTTCTTTTAGGGTTTGTCTTTCTGTTTGTCCGATATCTTTAAGTTAGTTAAATGTTTGTATTTGTAGACATTGTGGTTGAATTTTGAATGACGTTTCTACCTTACGTTTGCTTTCACATCACGCGCTATTGCTTTGTATGTTGCAAGTTTTGTTTGACTTTTCCAGCGTCAATATTTGAACAGTATATTAAGGTTAACTAGGTCATGAACTGCAAGCAAGAGAATAAATTGATGGAATCTTTAAACTAAACATCTGTAAACCTCCGTCAATCAATTTCTTAGATATTGGGTAATTATTGTTATTTAAATTATAAGAACGTTAGTTTGTGTACTTTACAAGTTTTTTTGCAACTGGATCATAGTCAATTTGTTACACGCTATTTAAATCATGAGTATGTTTTGTTACAATGATAATAAGAAGTTACCCAATCAGCAACATGACCTTAAGTTGCTGCAACATTATTTTGTATATAGACAAAATATAAATCATTGTGGTGCATCTATTAAATGGTCGATTAACGTAGTTAAGCAATTGTTTAGTTAAATCGGAGACACACATTGAAAATAACATACACTTAAAACAAAATACCTTTACATTTTTGTTGTTCATAACTTTAATAATTCACTATTATACATTTGCACAGAATATAAAAAAAGGAGAAAACAAAAACAAACAAAACAAGTAGAACGCACAGAAAAAAAAATAAAACAAAAACAAAACAAAAAACAAAGCAAAGTAACAAAACGAAAACCACAACGAACAATACAAACATAACTAAAAATACAAACAAAATGAAGAATACAACCAAAACAAAGAATAAAACAAAACTAACAATTAAAGCAAGACTAACAATACAATAAGAAAAAAACATCATCAATCAAAATAAAACAAAATAAAAAACCACAAACAAAACGAAAAAAATAACAATACAAACAGAATAAAAAAATAAAAAGGCACAACAAACAAAATATGTTTTCAGCTGGTTTAAAGTGAATGAATAAGTAAATTACTTTTTAATGGTTAAAAGTAAATTATTGTTGATATTTTAGCTTATAGTTTATGTTGTCTTAAGCTAGTAAAAATAATTTCTAATAAAAGTAGCCAATAAAGAAATTAAGATCTCTCTTATGCATTGCAACTTTGAAACGCTAAAAACTATTTTCAACGAAACAATCAAACCTCCAAACTCAAATATGTACATATTATTTCTAATGTATTATTTCTGAGAGCATTATTGATAATGAAAGTACAACTATTTAATTCCAGTAACGTTCTCAACATGTTTAGCTTGCACTTAATGCCTGTGCTTATTAGGAACGCTTCAGCAGTATAAAATATAAACACCAATGGGATGTGTAGTGCAAGGCCCGTAGCCAGGAAACTTTTCGGGGGGGGGGGGGGGTTGATCAGGACCGCGGTTTTGAATCTAAACCCTTTTAACACGTTCACTGCTAAGGAAGCACATGTGAGCTTGATACTGAACACTATGACAAGCGGCCGATGCACACTGCAGTGCACGTCAAGCCCATATTGTGGGAGTATTTTCGATACACAATGCGTTGCGTGTTTTACACGCCAACCCCCGTATTGGAAGTATTTTCAAGAGTATTTGGAAGTGTGTTTTGTTTTAGAGTAAAGTATTTTTGTTGAACCTTCGTAGTTATCTTATTTTAATAGATCAGATCAAGCTCACAAGAGTAAGCCTGTAACCCTACTGCATCCACGTGTATTGTACGTTGTAGTTTAATCAAGTAAATCTAAATATCAGTAGCCTATGCATGCAATGCACAATGATGTAAAATACAGTATGTTGTTGGAGCCTCTGTTGTGTTGTCTATTTTATAATTTAATTTGCACTTTTTAAACGTAGTATTAATTTTTATACTAAATTTCGGGATTTTTTTGGCGGGGGAGGGGGTTGACCTTGGTGTAGTGCATTATATTTGTAAAGAAGAAAACTTGGGTAAAATTTGAAATTATTCAATAACAGATGCTGCTCTACATTTCATTGCACGGAAAATCATATTTCAATTATGCTACGTGCATTGTTTGCACTTAAATTTATTAAGGTAGCCCAGTTTCTTACTCACTATAAATTTGCATTAAAATTAAAATTGCAGTTTAATACATTCATTTATTCTACTATCGATTTCACTTTCACTACACAATTTACCCTATCCTCCGTCCTTTGACGGTCCTGGAATGAGCTCCGTCCTTATTTAAAAATGGTTATCTTGATTTAAAATTTAAGGTATAATTTATCTTGACTCTGTTGAAGTGGTTTCTATTTCAAGTGTTGATCATTCAATAGTTATAAGTATAAGACTATCTAGATTTCTGTACTTCATCTCAACCTCTTTGTTTTCACTTAATTTAAAACTTTTTTGGCTAAACGTTTTGTTTCAAATGTCCGATTTCGTCTATATTTTTTATCAAATTTACGCAACAGCGTCGTTTTATTTTCCATGGAATTTTCATGGATTCTCATTTGTGAAGAGTATCTTAAAACGTTCCAATAGTTAGTTTTTGTCACGTAGGCCAACTGTTCTCACACAATATCTGTTAATTGTAACTTAATAGTTTATTCGTGTGTTTCTAGCATCCGTTGTAATCTGATTGAACACTACTGGTTTTCAGAGCAAAGATTTTCTAATACCAATGACTCGGTTTAAATGTTGGAATTTATTCATTGTGTTTTGTTATAAATATTATTTTTAAGTCTTTTGGAACATTATTATTCTCTAGTGTATATCTTACATATTATTATTTTTATTTATAAACAATAGTTTTATTAGATTTTAATACTTAAAGTTTATTTGGGAGTATTTAAAATGTTTTAGGTACAGGCATTTTGATTTTTTCGAAATTGATTTCGAGTGGTTCAACCAAATATCGTTGTGAAGCATATAGTTTGAAAGCTTATTTACTTCTGAATCCAAAAAGAATAATAATTAATATTAAAACAAAAATAGTATAAGAAAATGGAGCAAAATCGGAAAAACGATTTCGTTGTTTTTAGGCCGCCATTTTTATTCGGTTAAAGATGGTGATGTGTGCAAATTTCACCGTTGGTATTTTCTTGAAATTCTACATCGAATTGATGTATCACATGACTACCTTCCTAGTTAAAAAAACAAAGTGGCATTTGTTACGATTTAGGAAATGGTTAGTTTAATTGCAGGTCAAGTATGACATAATAGTTAATTAAGCAATGTTTTATGTAAGATTGTTTGGTCAAAAGACAGAACATGGAAATAGGAAGTGTAGAAATGCCTGACATTGGCATAACACCCAAGATTTAGGTCAGTTTAGGCAGGCGGAAGTCTACTATATAAACTTGATGCTGACCTAGATTATGGGTCAGTCTGGGGTGGTCGGTGGACTAGAGTGCTGTGGTCGAGAGGCTAGTGCCGAGATAGGGACCGGGGTCTCGAACAGATCGCTGCTGATCGACGAGGGTCGAACATTGGACTACGGGATATCTTTCGGGAACCAGCGAATATACAAGGTGAGCAAATAGATCACATGACATTCTATACAACCACATTTGGGTCTATTAACAAGGGTATAGGTCAGGGTTGTAACAAAGGACTGATATCCAGGGTGGTCTGTCTTTTGAGCCAACAATCAATAAGAATTTGTATAGCGATAAGATATTAGATAGGCTATAGTTAAATTGTATAATTATGATTCTGGGAAAGTAAAGTTTCTGTTACCACTGAACCACTGAGTGAATTAATTATCCATTGCATTCAAACCAATCAACTTTAAGAAAAAGTAGTTATATTCATATTGTGAACCCGGGCATAAGGGTGAAATTCCGAACCCTATCACATTCAAAATGGCGGATCCAAGATAGTGGATAATATTTTTTAAATCTGAATAAAATGGTATTTTTACATAGAGTAAGTTCCTCAATCACATCTACCTTCAAATTTTCCTTATATACGAAATATTAAACCGTTTCCAGACTTAATTATCACCCTGTATATTGATATCGCTGGAAATTACTAAAATCCGATCAGAATATTACTTGATTGTATATCGGTTTCCCGAATGTTAACAGAGTGTTTAACATATAAACTCCTCCTTCTTATACTAATGGAATTGCAATCCAACGACAAAACCAGTCAAAGGCCAGAGTAAGCCGCCTAGGACATGTACTGCTCGTAAATCTCAGTGCTTGGAATTGAATTGCTGCAAGTCCAAAGTCAAACATTTACTCATGCATAACATCGTTTATTCAGGCCAAGTTGCTACAATTGGAACTGCCAATGCAGGTTACGTAGGTTCTAATACAGAAAAAGAAGAACTTTGTGAAATTATTGTCCCTTTGTCAAACTTAATTCGCAATCCTTTGGTGGAAATGTGTCTAGTAAATTTTTATTTTATTATGTATTTTATCAAGAAGCACATCTTGAAGTTGTTAATATTTTTGAAACAATCGTGTGTAATATCATATTTCAAATAAAACAAAAATATATTTTCCTTTACAAAGATTAGGTTTTATCCGTTTTCTCTCCAAACCTAGTGGCATTTAGGTTAAAAGCCATAAATAACGTTAACTTGCATGGACTCTTGATGAAAAATTTTTTGTGCAGCATACAACATATACTCTCATGGTCTTATTGTCTTCTATAGTTTTTCTCTATACGTTTTTAACAAATTTAAAAAAAAACTTTCCTACAATGGATCTTAATAAAAATTAATCCTTAACATATAAAGAGAATTAACTACAAAACTTTGAGATCGAAATAGGAGAACTAAATTCTAAACCATTAAAACCCTCCTCCTTTAATATTAGGCCTAGGGAAACTGGGATTCAGCAACAGAACCAGCAAACACTTACGTCCAATTAATCACGGTGCTTCGAATTTAATTGCTTCCAATCAAAGTCAAATATGAATTTCATGAATAAAACACTTTTAAACTGTACATACAATGCAATGTTATTTGTACATAGACTTTCGATGATTATTTTTAGTTTAAATCACAATAAAGTTAATTTTATTTTATTAAAACATGGTTTTAAGCCGTCAATAAAAAATATATTCAATGAAAAAACAAATTAAAATTCCACTTATTTGCATATTTTTTTAATACTCAGTGACTTTCCTGAGATATTTCATTTGAAAACCCAAACTGACTGGACAGGCTTGTGATTTTGTGCATTACATTTTAAGATGAACTTAAAAACCGAAAACAACTTTCCTCCTATTGGCCAGAAACGTGTACAATTTTGACAGAACATTATCAAATATACGTGTTGGCTCAAGCCATCCGATTTACTAACAAAGTTACAACATCCAAAACAACACTTCACATAAACAAATCTCCCATAGTATGGACAAATAAAGTAAAATGTCTAGGCGTCATCCTATGTAGATCGAAGGCTACCTTTATCCTGTAATATCAGGCTAGTCATTGGAAAAGCAATTAGAGCTCGCTCTAAACTTTATCCAGTGATTAGTCACAAAAGATCACTCCCTCAGTCCATCAGTCTGGCTATGTATAAAATGTATCTTAGTCCCATAGTCACCTACGCAGCCCCACTTTTTTTAATTTTTTTTAGAGGATGGAATGCATTTATGCAGCCCTCTTAGCCAGAGAGGTCTGTGGGACTCATCGATGTATAAACACACTGGATTGCGCGCTGAGTAGTCTGAAAGGTTCGAGAAACGAGCCGGCCGGCGTGGAGCTTCCCCCTCCACTGGAGGGATAGACCCGCGGTGGGCAGCGTGTAGTGTTACACGTTGTTGTTGTTGTATACAGTTCAATTCTTTGATTTATCCTCTACACTTTTTTATAATAATATGTCATTTTTGGGCAGAGGAAATAGTATTCCTAAATTACTATTCAAAACAGGCCTAGTTTTGTTAGCAGTCTTGTAGTAGGAACATAAAAACTGGTGTTTTCAAAATAAGAAATTTGAGATTGATCAATACTTTTTTAATACAGTTCTATTTTAGAACTAAATTACGAAACTTTTTTACATTTATGAAAAAAATTACAAAAAATGTTTACTACTTTTTATATAGGCCTAAAGTTGAACTTTTTCCTTTCGTTACTAAACACTAGGGGCTCTGCCCCTGGACGATTCGCTTCGCTCGCAGTTGAAAAATTCGCTAATGAATCTCGTTAATCTTTGGCTCGTTTGTACATTGGTTTGTAAAATTATGAAACCAGGCTTAAATATATTAACGGTAATTACAAGATTAATTATAACCTCAAATACATGCTTTAGAAACATGAGAAACTTTCATTACGATTTTAGTCCTAGTTCTACTATCTTCTGTCAACTAATGTTTTGAAACCAGGACTAAATATACAGTAGTAAACATAACCTCAATACTATGTTTCAGAAATGAGCCAGGCCTATATTACAAAATTGACTATTAGAATTTATCCATTTTTGCCAAGTTTATTTTTTTTTTTTAAATAAATTGTTAAATCAGAACAATTTATTCTAATTCTAACGTGCTAAAACAGTATAAATTAGATTGTTTTTTTAATAGTAATTAAAAACTATCCAATGAACAGCTGATTTAGGATAATACTCAATCTCATGGCTTGTTTATAAACAGCTGATTTGATTGCTTTATTTACTATTTCGTTGTAATTTTGTAACCAACATGGCAACCCATAAGACCCTATGTTAAAATTTTTCAACTTTTAAATTAGATTTTCTAAAAAAAATGCGTTTTTACACGAAATACAACTATATGGGTGTACTTAAAAATCAATACTACACCTAAATACAAAATTTCTTTGAATTCGTCACAGCCGTTTTCGAGATCCACGACAGATACAAACAAAGATAGATACAAGAATTGCTCATTTAAAGTAATATGATGCTTGTTCCTTGAGCTAATAACTTTGTTAATTTTACTTCAATCATTTTGTTTTCTTGCAAAACTGGCATATATGAATTTTTTAAACCTTTATCTACAAAAAAGCTATGGAACACTTTTGAATGAGTTTAGAATAAACGTGTTGACTAAATGGTTGAAATACAAAAACTTGGACGATTTTTTTACAAATTTGAAGTTTACGGTCATTTTGTGAGCTTATGGTTTGAGATACGGAAAACATCAAGAATACTATTTTGTTGAAAATCTAATTTGCTACCCGCAAAATATTAGTTTTTAAATTCGACTTACAGTTAAGACACAAACTGGCTTTAGAAAAAAGCTTACACTGAGAGCTTACAATTCGATCACTTAAGTCAATTGAATAACTTTACTAACTTTTAAATTAAATCAAGCAATAGCGAAGCATTGCTGGGTCCACTAGTTTACTGTAAAAATAAGTGTTACATACTGTATAACAATTAAATATTGTTTAGAAATTAAAATGATTATTTTATAAATAATGTTTGGTGCCGTTGTTGAAGCTGAGCAAAATAAATTAAAACATTTGTGGGCGTTGCATTAACTTTGAATGCTTCACGTCTTGTTGCTGTCCCTCCAGTGGTGGGGGAAGCGGCTAGGCCAGCCGGACCGTTTTCAATACACGCAGCCAGCGATCCAGTGTGTTTATACATCGATGGTGGGACTCGATCCGCTGCCGCGCGGACCCACTATCAACTAAACCATCCCCCCTCTCCCCAAACTGCTCACAGGGGAGGTGTAACAGCGTCTAGGGAATATCCCCAATGACTGTAAGAGTCAATCTGAAACATAACAAAATCATCAGTTAATGGTATGGCGGTGGCGGCCTGAAGATGTATCTACTTGAGACCAGCCATCAACGGAATCCAAGATCCATGCCTAAAAACATCACTGGCATACTGGGGGTCCCGGAGCTCCGATGAATTCACGATTCCAAGAACGAGTGAAGAAGTCGGGCTGAAACAGAAGAAGAAACGTGATAAAATCGTTACCCGAGACCGGGCCAACAACTGAACACCTTGACCCGTACCTAAACATCACTGGCAGAGGTATCCCGGAGCTACGATGAAGGCCCGACTCAAGTTCTGAAGTGAAGAGCTGACTGAAACAGATAATGCATTGAATTAGTGCTTGAAGAAATCGCTACCGACCGATAGTCGGACTTCGGGAGACAGGAAGAAAGAATCCGCCGGCGTTGTGTAGTGATCGTCCGTCGAAGAAGTGTGGATTGTATGGATGACTTCGCTGCCAGCAGTAACCGACATCAGGTACCAGGAGAACTCCCCAATGAAGGCGTCCGCCAGCGACGATGAGTGTGCGTCCGTTAGTCGTGTTCGATGTGAAGTGCTCCCCGTGATAAAACCATCCTCGGAACTTCAAGGCCCGTCTAAAACCTCACTGGATGTCTCTCGAGAAGAACAGAAGAAGGTACTACCCCGGGTCCTGCTGTGTTGTGTAGTCGTCCGTGTCCTGAAGTGAGATGACGATGTGATGATTTGGACACTAATCGTTTTATCTAATGAGCCCCAGCGTGGTATTCTGTTCTAAATTTAACAGGCAGGAAGAAGCTGGATTCCTTCCAAAACAAAACTCTTCGAATGTTAACCAACTCACCTTGGTTCGTTCGAAATTCAACCATACATAAAGGTCTGGAAACCGAGACAATCCACGACTTCATCGTTAAATTAACTCAATTAAGTTATCTACTCGAGCAGAAGGCTCAAAACACTTACACCTGTCCGAAATCGTGACAGATCCCGCTCCTCCACAAGAACGCAGGAACAGACCACACCATGGTGTCTTGTACACGGCCTACCATGAAATGACTTACACGTAAAAGTCATTTCTAAAACAAGCAAAATCCAAATCCAAGCTCAACCTTCAAAAACCTAAAACACCACACTCAAAACATTCACACTCACTATAAAGCCAATTACATTACATTACACACTACTGCAAACGTTTCAGAACTGAAGCAGTAAACAGCAATTAATTAAGAGCTTAACTCTCGCCAACACCAAGTGTAAAACATATAAATGTTTGAGATGTGACATTTTGCTTGAACATCAGAGTTATGATACACATATTATATATTTAAGACCCCGAATCATTTTCTAAATGGTTTCTTAACAGACATCATTGGCTGTGGTTCGGATTCCACGTAAAACTGTAGGTCCCGTCTTCATTAGCCTTAAGTGCAAAACAGCAGGACGTTAAACACAAAAAAATATATATTTATATATATTTAAGTTTATTGTGTTAGTTTATAGTGTTTTGCAGTGTTTTTATTTAAATTAAATAAATTCAAATCAATTTTAAATTACTGTGCCACTTTCAAAATAAATATTCGAGAATAGTATATTTCATTACTAGTACCGAAAGTGGCACTTTCCGGTGCGCACCCAAGTTTCATGTGTGAGGCGGAGCCGAACACAGGAATATCGAATTTCACGTGTGAGGCGAAGCCGAGCATGTGAAAGTGTGTTTCACGTACGAGGCGAAGGCGAGTACGGGAATAATTGGAGCAAGTGCCGGAAAATCACTTTCGGTACAAGTTATGAACGGTACTTTTCATCACGACGCAAAAATACACACAATGCTGAAGAAGAAACCTCAGTAAAATGCAAACTATTATATTTCTCAATTAACATTTTTTTATAATAACAAATTTACTATAATAAGCCAATTTTTGTATCAAATTGTCAGGAATATTAGACATATTTCGAGAGATTTTAAACATGCGCTATAATAACAACACAGCAAAACTCATTTATACCTATTCCTGTTTTCGGTTTACATTGTTGAACAATAAGAACAGCTGATATAAATTGTAAGAATAAACGGCAAAGCGACGTCAGAGCGCGTAGCGGGCAAATGGAAAACTAATTGAGAGCAAGGGAAAACAAATTTAGAGCAAGGGAAAATCAGCTGATCGTTTTTCCCTTGCTCTAAATTAGAGCTTGGGAAACGATCGTTTTCGTTGCTACCAGCTGACATCGAAAGTAGCTACTTTCGGTATGGAGTGATGAAACAGTTTTATTATGCTTACTTCGCCTGTGACTTATTAGCGAATTTCCATAGGAAAAATGAGCTATTTCAGTGACCCTAATGGTAAGACGCAAGGTCGGAAGTAGAAAATGAGCATAGTTCATGGTCATGGTGTCATTAAAAATCATATATACATATATGTATATATGTCTTCGCACTCTAGCGGCCGCATTTTAAGTCCAATGTTGTCTAAATTTGGTACATATATTGGTCTACGTCGCTCGGACGAGTTCCATAGCCAAAACAATCCGACAACCGGAAGCACATATTTTGACCGGAAGTATCTATTTTTTGAGATTTTTCCTACAAGAATGAATTTTTTTTAGAGTTATTTCCAAAAATATAAATGTAGGATGTTATTCTGCACATTTTGTTTTTTTACGCGACCTTGGTTCCCCCAAAATCGATCAATACGTAAAATACCATAAACGTGCCCGGTTCAAAGCCATGTGGTGGATTACACCGCGAGGTTGACGTGCGAAGCACGCAATGCACTGTGTATTGAAAATACTCACAATACGTGGAACGGCGTGCGAAGCACGCAATTCGCCGTGTATTGAAACTACTCAGAATATGCGGAACGGCGTGCGAAGCACGCAATGCATTGTGTATGAAGACACTCCCAATACGGTGGTAGGTGTGCGAAGCACGCAATGCTTTGTGTATTGAAGATACTGCTAATACGGGGGTTGGCATGCAAAGTACGCAATGCACGGTGTATTGAAAATACTCAAAACATGCGGAATGGCGTGCGAAGCAATTTGCAGCTGTTCAGCACCGTCGTGAATAGACCAATTTCCCAAATTGTAGGTTGAAACCCTAAAACATAGGCCTATAAACCTAATTTTGGAAATTTGCTCAACTCACGTCAGCGGTCCAGCTGCGTGGTGGAATTATTTTGTTGATTTTCTTTACTCGTTTAAGAATTATGCCACGTCAGAATGTTAATAAAAAAAAATGTCGTTCACACACTAAAACAATAAAACAGCAAACATCACAAAAAAATATATTATTTGTAGATGAGTAATAAACGGACGAAGAAACGTTGAACAAGGTGCTACTATTTTCAGAAAGCGTTAATTCAGTAGCGGAATGTCTTTTGTGATAAATCCACTGTCGCATACAGATGCTAGAAATAATTAGTTAACCGAGTCAAAAGAAAACCGCACGGATATACATTGTCGCTGACTATATAAGGACGGTAAATTATACACTGACTTCTCTAATTTATGAAAAAGTATTGTGCCAAGTGTAAATAATTTACCACAAAGAGCTCTTTTACTGCGTTAAAGAAAACTGGGGGAAATGAATAAATATATATAATTTTAAAGATTTTAAGTACGAGTTAAAGGTAGCAACGTGCAATAATTCAGAGTCGGTTTAAGCCAATGGATTGTGCTGCGTAAACCGTTTGTTGAAACTTTATCGCTTTTTAAAACAATCTATTAGTAGTAATAAAGTTTTAAGTTTTAGATACCGTCGATTAGGCTATGATTGCATATATTTACAATTCTGGTCATAAAACTTTTTGACGGCAATATTGTTTTGCTGGACTTTCCCTCAATCAGTGGAGTTTCCAGTTAGTAAAATGTACGAATGTTTTTACGTATGTTGACAAGTAGAGTTAAAACATGCTAGTTTTAAAAAATGTACATTTTATCTATCTCAATGAAGGAATCTGTTTTGTTTACTATTATAAGTGGTAAGTAAATATTAATGATAGTTAATTTCAGTGCTAATATCAATGGTATTATCCTTCACAGATATAAAAAAATAAATATCGATTAAATATTTAGAGTTGACTGGCCCAATTCAATATAGGGAGTTTCGACCAAATCATTTGGAAAAATAATTCGAACACGAAGCTGAACCGCTGACGTGAGTTGAGCAAATTTCCAAAATTAAGTTTACAGGCCTATGTATTGGGGTTTCAACCAACAATTTGGGAAACAGTTCTATTCACGACGGTGCTGAATAGCTGCAAAATGATTCGCACGCCATTCCGAATATTGGGAGTATCTTCAACACAAAAAACATTGCGTCTTCGCACGCCATTCCACATATTGGGAGTATCTTCTACACACAAAGCATTGCTTCCTTCGCACGCCAACTCCCGTGTTGGAAGTATCTTCAATACACAATGCTTTGCGTGCTTCGCACCCCAACCCCACGGTTGAATCCGCTAAATGGCTTTGAACAGGGTACTTCTATGGTATTTTACGTTTTGATCGATTTTGAAGGAACCAAGCGAGCTATATAAGGTCGCGTGAAAAACAAAATGTGCAGAATAACATCCTACATTTATATTTGTAGAAAAAACTCTAAAACTAATTCATTCTCGTAGGAAAAATCTAAAAAAATAGTTATTTCCGGTCAAAAAACGTGCTTCCGATTGTTGGATTTTTTTGGCTAACGAACTCGTCCGAGCGACGTAGACAACCGACATGTGTACCACATTTGGACCAAATCGGACTTAAAATACGGCCGCTAGAGTGTGAACACATATATACACATATATATGTAGGGATATATATATATATACGTGTGATTTTTAATTACACTCCAAAACGTGTTCTGGGGACCATGATCGGTGCTCATTTGCTAATCACGACCTTGGGTCTTACCATAAGGGCCACTGCAATAGCTCATTTTTCTATGGAAATTCGCTAAAAAGCTGTTTACCATTTGTGCTAGTCTTTAAAATGTATAGAATGTAATGTTTTGTCGACATAATTCGCAAAATTTTACAGACTGAAATGTTTCGAAATTAATTGACAAATGACCCGTACTGCGTTACCCGTGGTGGTTGGTATTTTCAGTCTTTTTAACTTAATTGTATTCTTTTTAAGTTTTCAGTTAGTGAGTGGTATTTGGTTTTTATATATATAGATCTTAAATAATAAAAGCACTATTGTCATAATAATAAAAGATTTGAAATTATGATTTTAGTAACTTTGATCAACCCAAAACCCTCCTAAAATTTCGAAATTTTTCATACACTTTCTTCGTGAGCACCTATGGCCCTAGAGGAAGCTACATACCAAATTGCATTCCAATCTGTTCGGTAATTTTGGAGAAATCGTGATTTAGTAATTTTTACCCCTCAAACCCCCTGAAATTTCGAATTTTGTTAAACCCTTTCTTATTAAGCACCTATGGCCCTGGAGGAAGCTACATACCAAATTTAATTCCAATCCGTTCTGTAGTTTTGAAGAAATCGTTTTTTAATAACTTTGATCCCCCAAAACCTGTCCTAAAATTTTGAATTTTTTCAAACCCTTTCTTAGTGAGCACCTATGGCCCTAGTGGAAGCTACCTACTAAATTTAATTTCAATCCGTTCGGTAGTTTATGAGAAATCGTGATGAGTGAGTGAGTGAGTGAGTGTGTGGTATTTCGCTGTTATATATATAGATAGATTTAATAGGTTATTCGTTTACTGCAGCTTCACAATGGCAAAATTAAAACACAGGTCTCACTTTCCATAACAATGGAAAATACTCAAACATATTTTAAAGAATAAATTGTATGCAATGTTTGTTCTTACAATACAATAGTTCTGTAATACTACGTCTTAATAAATCATATTTAAAATACTCCTATTTCTAATTAAATATCAAAATTGTTCAATTATTACTGTTGAATATATACTAAACGAGAATTAGGCTTTCATAAATGTTAAAATAACGTGGACCTAAGAAACAAAGTGTAACAGTAGACTGCAAAATAAATTCAATAAACTTAACAGACAAAATTACACGAAACAATTATACCGTCTTACAATTTAATTTCTTCGTACTGCTCTTTCATGAGCGACACTAGAGATTCCAGTTTCAAACAATTTAATTTCCAGCCGGTCCTCTCACAATATCCAGCTTAGTGCCACTTTTCTTCGAACGAAGTAATTTCTTTGATAGTTTTACGTTCTTGTACGAAATACATTTTTTACATTTACTGTAATTGTGGCGTTCAATTTAACAAGTATATTTGTTGATATCAAGAAATTATAAAAGATGTGGTGTTTATTATACTTAAAAAGTATTTTTGTAATATACAATTATTTTGAAAGATATCAGAGGAAATAAAGAGAAGCTTTTTAAAATAAACACAACTTGCGATTATTAAATAATTTGTCTACATTGTAGATAGATAGCCTTTTCCTATAGACCATCAAGTCCTCTTTTTAAACTAACAAATATACAATTAAAATGTATATTAATGATATTTACAATCTTAAGCGTAAAACATAACAAAAATACAGAATAAAACAAATAATAATGCACATAAAACATAAAAATTTTAAAAGAAAAAAAGTCCTAAACGAAGTTCCTTATTGCTTGTTGCGGTAAGAGTTAGCAAATAGACAATGTAATGCGTAATGAAAAAAGTGTTACTAATTGGTTGCTATGGCAATGACAAATAAATATAAAATACGAGTAACGAAAAAGCGTTACAAATTGGTTGATATGACAATGAATCACACTGATTTAAATAAAAACCCGAACCACAAAACAAAGAGCAAAAACTATAACTAAACAACTAAATTGTAAGTTAAGTTTAATACCTTACCCTTATGTACATTTCGATGACATGGTCATCATCCTCAGAGGGTTTTAACACTACTAAAAAGATAATAATAATTATTGGTTTAATGACAATGAATGTAAATACATCCAAGGAACATGTGTTTTGGTTCATCAATTTAAATTAAGAGATAATCGGTTCCGTCCGGCGTAGTTCATAATATTATCGTCATGCGCTGAAATTAAGGTTAGGCCTGGAAAGTTTTTTTAAGTCTAAGCCTAACCTAAAATTATTGTATGTATGTTGCCGTTAAAGCAGGTAAAATAAATTAAACATACACACAATAATTTTAGGTTAGGCCTAGACTGAAGAATCAATATGTTATGTTTATTGAATTTATTTACAATGAATGGACATGTAACTGTGTTTAAAATCTTAGCTTTGATGATATAATTAATTCTACATCTTTATTATAATAACATTAAACGTACGGAAACAGTAAATATTTGTATAAAAAACAATCTAATAATAAACGGCAATTAAAAGATTAAAGTTATGTGCCTATGTTTTTGTTAACCCTTCATTACTACGGACCGTCTATCAGACCGCGCGGGAAATTTCAACAGGGATTTCTCCCTCTTCTTGGAAAACTGTATCCTGCACTTCACAGTACCTTCCTGACCTTGGGTGGTCAGTTGAGTAGTGGAATCGCACGAGTTAAATCGAAGCCTGTTTGTGAGTTATCGATCTGTTGCGGTCTGAGAAACGTAG
This sequence comes from Philaenus spumarius, assembly GCA_018207615.1. Taxonomy (NCBI): domain Eukaryota; kingdom Metazoa; phylum Arthropoda; class Insecta; order Hemiptera; family Aphrophoridae; genus Philaenus; species Philaenus spumarius. The sequence goes on along the minus strand of JAGFPH010001241.1, from coordinate 96,940 downwards.
TGATTATACATACAAAATCGATCCATTGAAATAAGAACATGTGCATGTTTACAGTTGAAAAATATGTTGTCCTTGTTACTATGGTACTCAACAATAACAGATATGTTGGTTTTCTTAAATAATTCAAACATAATTTTCATTTAAAAATTTGTATAATATATACTGCATGTTTTACAGTATAAAATTAAAAAACCCCAAAAAATTTTACAAAAACGAAATTTGATTTTTTTTTCTTATTAGGTTATTAAAACAAAGTTAAAAAAGTTTGGAGTGTGAATTCTACTTAAATATATTGTTTTTAAAGAAACCACACATGTTTAAACAAAGCGGTCTGACAGACCCCTCGTAGTAGTTATGGAGCAAAAGACGTCCGTAATAGTCAAGGTTAAGGCTGGTAAAAGAATTGAAGAAAAGTCGTGATGAACTTTGTTCCTGACGTTGATCCCACGACCGCACAAATTTACTTTCTTAAACCTTATAAAATAAAATAGCCGCATTAAACATATTTATTCAAGTAAAATAATAGTCTAACAAGATTTACACCTACGTTCATACACCATAAAATATACATAAGCAAATTGAACAAATTTCATTTCCTACATACCCCGAGCAAAGGTATCAGTAACCGTCCTACCATTCGTGAAATACAGTGTCAATGAAACTTTGTAATAGCAAATTGAGCGCGGCTATCAATAGTCTTAATGGAATCTGGTAGCGACATGCCGTCAGGTAAACATATTTATTATACTTCACAGATCTGTGCTTGGGAATGATTAGCATTGTCGACCCTCTTCTTGTACTTTCTTTACGTATGTCCGAGGCAAAAACAAACTTGTTTGCCAAGTAATTCGGCACTTTAGTCTGAAGGACAGCATGCAACGTGGTTAAAATATGAAATGATCTAAATTCGTCAAGTTTGAAAAGACATAATTATTTATACTAGGGACTAACATGATCGTCACTTCATAAATAAATTGAATACAATAATTTTGAACGCGTAGGAGTTTATCACCCAATTCCGCTGACTACCGTGTCACAGTAGATAAAGAGCGGCATAATTAATGCTTTTACTAAGGCATTCTCTTATAAACAGAGTGGTTGGTTAAACACTTTTGTTTTACTACCATGTTTTTCGATTAATACAAATTTGTTTTTAAAAAAACCGTACTTGGCCACGTAGAACTGACATTCCCTGCTCCCCCTGCTGGTTTCGTTAAGTTTATCGTTATTTTTAGAATTATATACAATGTTAAATATCAAAGGTTACAGCTAAAATTTGTAGTCAATGTACAAACATTAAGAAGATAAAAAAGTTTGCATCTCTCTTATTTTATAGTTTAAAAGGTGTCGAATGTCATTAAAAACTGTCTTGGTAAATAATACCAGGGGTAATTAATATTAATTTTCATATTCATTGTTGATAGCCTTAGAAGTATATATATTATTCATTTACTATTAAGCCCATGAGAAAAATCACAGGAAGATTAGTTCGACAAACATAATAAATAAATCATTTTAAAAAACAAACTTTATCTAGGCCTACCTAACTATGCTGACGGGAACATTTACCTCGGTAAATGTGTACAATTACAACGGTTATAAAACTGCAGGCCTATTTGTAAAAATTGTTTATTTACATACATTATTATAGATCTAAATAAAGATAAAAATATTATCTTTAGATTGATTTTGAACAAATGATTTAGAAGTTATTAATATTATAATGAAGAAATTAATGATGGAATATGTTAGTTTATATGTTATACGAATATGCACGAATGTTTCCGAAGTTTAGCGAATGGGTATCTCTTTTTAAACTTGTATAAACTAATATATTGATAATAAAATGTTGTATTTACATTCATTTTATAACCTCAAAGCAAATCTTATAACGAATTATAGGCTAAATTAGTTCTTTGAGTCATACTTAGAAAAAAATCAATTTTACAAGACTTATAATATTGATTTAATTTGTAAACATAACCCCAAATTATAATCCACGCCAGGTTTTGCTTAAGTATTACAGATGATGGGTGAACCCAGCTGTTATATTGTTACTCACGTACGTACTGACGTACACTCGCTTTTACAGGGTTGATTGTCAAGTGTAGTCTCTAGTGGTATTTTTATCTTATTTATGTGGATACAAGTTTCACTGCCACAAGCATCATCATCAGGCCAGCTGTCTATGTCCACTCAAACGTTCATATTACACAACACTTAATTTAACATATATTTTCAAAACGTAAAAGAAATAAAATTTACCAATACAGTAATAATTTAATTTTAGTTTGCCACTTGAGAGGTACCATCTTAGTGTGCCACTTCCTATGAGTGTTTTGTAATATGAGTGTTTGAGTGTGCAAAGATGGTTGGCCTGATAATGTCGTCTGTGGCAGTGAAACATGTAGCCTCATAAATAAGTTAAAGTAAAACTAAGAGACTATAGTTGACAATAAATAAATATTATATATAACTATAATTAAGAGACACAAACAAGGCTTGGGTCAATTTAATATTAAATAAACTAGGATCGAACGGATTGATATGTGGTTTCTTCAAATTGCATTATATATTTTAATACATTTATAAAGCTTCTTGTTTAGTCACGCACTACAGAGAGAGCAAAAGATGATTAACAATTCACAAGAAGATCTGAAAACATCATTTGCAGAAAGGGTTGGTTTAAAGGGATAACATCTACACAGTCACGTACAGAACAAGGGGATGATTTGTTAATTGAGTTAAGACTAAACTGTGCTGTAGATTCTCTTTCACTTGCAACAAATTAGAAAATGGAAAGAGACAGGAAGTAAAATAAAATAAAACCTCTTTACAGCTTTAATTAATTAGATATGTTTAGAATTACAATGACTTCTTGCTTTATAATAATTTAGGAAACAATGAAATTGTTGTAAATAAACACAACTACTTTTCACTACAGGGTGGGTGGAAAGTACACCTACTGACAATATTTCGAAAACTCAAGAGTGGTATCTTCTTCGAGGTTGATTTGAAAATTTGGTCCGCGATCTCGAAGCCTCCATTTGGATGTACCTTATTTTTACTTTCTCCACCCTATACGTAGTATATGGAAAAAGCGTTGATTTCGTCCAAATTTTAGAATTTGCATTTTAAGTGGAATTATCTGTTTTGGTACTCCCTGAACCCCAAAAATATTTAGTGGAATTATCTGTGTTGGTGCTCCCTGAACCCAAAAGTATTTTTAGTGGAATTATTTGTTTTGGTGTTCCCTGAACCCAAAAAAGTGGTTTTTCGGTGATGTCTGTCCGTGTGTCAGTAAGGATGTGTACAGAGCTGGAGACCATACCAACGGTCCGATTTTGATGAAATTTGGTATGTAGGTGTAGTTCTGGAATATCTCCAGGAGTTTTTCATTTTTTAAAATTTTTGATTTTTAAGGGGTTTTACCCTCAAAAATGGCAAAAAACCGAGAAAATTAAAAAAATTTCAAAAACGCCTCTAACGATTTTGAAAAAAAAATGGCTTATTTGTAGCCCTTAATGTAACCTACGATATACAAAAAAACCGCATCTTTCTAAAATTCTCGTTTAGGTAATAATAATAGGCCTAATAATAATAACTGATTTTTGGAGATTTTTGTCCAAAAAGGGGGTTGTTTTTCAAAAATTTTCAAAACCTTTTTTCGTCCATCTATACAGGCCTAATTGACATGTGCAAATTTCTTCGAAATTAATCGAATAGTTGCATACATCTAATATTTTCCATGGTAACATTTTCCTACTTTTGCAATTCTAAATAACCACCTCCTATGCTACTCTTGGGAAGGTATAAAGTTTCAACTGGGAGAAAGTATGTGGTAGTTATCTGGTACCGTTTATTAATATAATGATGGTAGTGTGATATGCGATTCAATGAGACGTTTCGAGTGAAAATCAATGGTGAAAACAGCACACCAATGTATTACACCTTTTGCAGACAACAGATTTAGCTCTTTTTATAACTTGTTTTAATGATAACAAATATAGAATATGATTCTGAAAGATAGACTTCCACGTCAAAGATATTAAAGCCTGCATAAAAATTAGCTCGGCTACAAAATGTTATGAGCGCCAACTAACACAGAGTAAGGACACTACGGCCCAAGTATGATTGGTTTTACAAAAGCAATTTTACTGTATATATTTTTTACAAATATGAGCTTTTAATGATACAACGATTATATAGAGCATCGTTTTCTTAAAATTTTTCCATAAAAAAATAAATTAAACATGAAAACCTAAAAAGTAAAAAACAAAGAAGAAAAGGAGGGTTAACCTGCACCCGTCTACCCTAAACACTAAACTAATACTAAAACTTATTTTTATTTGCATACGTAGAAAAACAGTTAATAAACTAAACAACATAATTGTGAAACCTATACACAGAAGTCTGAATCTAACTAGAAAGTGTAGTAGAACAAATTCGTGAATTAAAACATTTATACAGGGTCTCCCGTTACTCCCTGAAACCGCTTTGTACCATTGTAAGGTAAAAATAAAGTAATATTACCAGTAAACTTGGACGTAAAATGATTCGGTTCCTATTTATGCGAAAATTGTAATTTATGTTAAGTACCCAGACGGTTTTTACCCCAGTTCGTTTCGCTCACCAACCATGCGCCGAAGCGCGGGGGCGTGCAGTTTATTTTACTCTGTGGTATGTTCACGGTTATAACAATTGATAGGCACTTGGAACGGGGTAGTGTGGAGGTTAGCGGTGACCTAGATCCTGAAGCACGCGCAGTAAACCCAGAGTGTTTGCGTGAATGACAGGACTATTTTTATTTAATGGAAATATATCTTTAAAAGAGGACAAGATAATGAATTTAAATCTTGTGAAGTAATTGTTATGTAAACTTCTTCTAGGGTAAAAACCGTCAGAATGTTCTTCTGTATATTTTCAAAATGGCGGCTGTTTTAATTTCATTAAATTTTAATGTCTTCCGAAACATGTAAAAAATAGCATTTTTTTATTACAAACAAAATACAATTTCAATTTCGGCTGTTGTAGACAACTTCCAAGAAATGTAAATTTCAGCTTTTTTTTAGACGAACAGAAAAAGTACAAATAATAACCATTTTGATTATTATAAAAAACAAAACTTTTTGGTCTCTTGTATTTCGTCTGAAACGTAAACGGGTTTAGAGAAATTTAAAAGTAAAAATTCTGATCAGCTGCCTTTTAGAAAGTATCCACGAAAACAGATTTTTGTGCCCAGGTAAAAGTTTATAGAAAATATATTTACGAAATTTGGACTGTTTATCTTTCATTTTTAAGGATATTTAAAAAAAATCTCACATAAATGTGAGACAAAACTTTTTTGACTTAAGTTCACTGGACATTTTGTCTTCTTTTCAAGTAAGAAATAACTATACAAGTAGAGGAGGCTCCCCTTTAGAACAACCTTGACCTTGACCTTGACCTTTGAGCAGTGTAACGTGTGTGAGATGTTGACCTTGAGGATAGTTAACGTTTGTGAGGTTTTGACCTTGAGGAGAGTAACATGGGCGTTGAGGGTGACCTTGAGGCGCCGACGCCGGCCACTGTTTCCGCCCGCCATCTTTTTCCGCCATTTTGTTTCCGCCATCTTTTCTCCGCCATCTTTATTTTTTATTTTCTAAATTAAATTAAATTAAATTATTTTCTTTTTAAAACAGAATAAATCAGCTTTTCTGAGATTTCGCCATCTTTGCAGTCCCACATGACCAATATTTATTTAGATTATTTCTTTTTATTTAAAAACGTTAGTACAGAAGGGTGATTCGAACCTATGGAGTTTGGTACGAGAAACAGACGCCTTTGCCGTTTGAGCCATGACGACATTTCTAGTTTACTATATTTAAGTTGAGTACATAAGTGTAGCAGATTGCAGTGTTGTAATATTTGGGAGTATATCGCAGCCATTGTCGCAGCGCCCTATATGTACAGGATGTTCCAAAACGACTGAGTGATCGGAAAGATGTGTACATACATTGTATCCTCAATGTTAAACGACGTCGCTACTTTTATAATCTGTCGCCACCTTGTTCGTCATCTTATTGATATATTACAGCCTTCTATATGTACAGGGTGTTCCAAAACGACTGGGTGATCGGAAAAATTGGTATATGCATTGTATCTTCGATGTTAAACGACGTTGCTAAATTTACAATCCGTCACCATCTAGTTCTCCATCTTGTTGAGATATCGAAGCCTAATATATGTACAGGGTGTTCCAAAACGCCTTTGTGATCGGAAAATTTTTTATGTACATTGTAACCTCGATGTTAAACGACGGTGTTAAATTTACAATCCGTCGTCATCTTATCGCAGCCATTGTCGCTGCCTCCTATATGTACAGGGTGTTCCAAAACGACTGGGTGATCGGAAAGATGTGTATATGCATTGTATACTCAATGTTAAACGACGGCGTTAAATTTACAATCCGTCGTCATCTAGTTCGCCATCTTGTCGATATATCGCAGCCTCCTATATGTACAGGGTGTTCCAAAACGACTGGGTGATTGGAAAGATGTGTACATACATTGTATCCTCTATGTTAAACGACGTCGCTACTTTTATAATCTGTCGCCACCTAGTTCGCCATCTTATCGATATATTACAGCCTCCTATATGTACAGGGTGTTCCAAAACGCCTGGATGATCGGAAAAATTGGTATATGCATTGTATCCCCGATGTTAAACGACGTCGCTACTTTTATAATCCGTCGCCATCTTATCGCAGTCATTTTCGCAGCCTCCTATATATACAAGGTGCTCCAAAATTCGTAAAAGCGGTAATATTTAATTTATACGAACAATATAATGTAATATTAAAAGATAAAACGGAGTTATCCTAACCTAGTTAGTGCGTGTGAGGGTGTGTGTGTGTGTGTGTGTGAGTAACACTTATCTTCTATATACAGGGTGTCCCAAATTCTTAAAAGCAGTAATATTTAATTTATACAAACAATATAACGTATTATTAAAAGGTATCGACAATTTAAGTTATCTCATCCCAGTTAATATGTGTGTAACACTTTTCTCCTATATACAGGGTCCCCCAAAATTCTTAAAAGCGGTACTATATAATTTATACAATCAATATAATGCATTATTAAAAGGTATCGACAATTTATATCAACGCCGTTAATATGTGTGTGGAACATTTTACTCCTATATATACAGGGTGTCCCAAAATTCTTAAAATCGATATTATTTTTATACGAACAGTTGAATGCATTATTAAAAAGTATCGACAATTTAAGTTATATTTATCCGGTTAGCATTGAGTGTGTGTAACACTTTTACTGCTATATACGGGGTGCTCCAAAATACTTAATAGTGGTAATATTAAAAGGTATAGGCAATCTAAGTTATCTTACGCTTTTTTAGTGTGTGTTTGTATATGCATATATGTTGTTCATCGGTCAGACCATAACAGTAAATATTACATAGAATAATATAATGTGTGATCAAACATATAACAATGTGTTGTAGAGTATGAGAAAATGATATAAACCGAACTTGACCAAGCCTAACCAAACGAACTTTCGTAATATAACTTAACCAAACTTAATCGAAATCCCCAAATTATTATAGTGTATTGTAAAAAATGTACCCGAACTTAACCGAACCTAAACGACCTCCCAAAATTGTTATAGTGTATAGTAAAAACATATAACACAAGGGGTCGAACAGGGATTGATTCGGATAGGTATAAAGTATTATGTACAAGTACCTTATAGAGAACGGTGTTATGACGATCTGCCTGTAGAAACACCCAAACGTAACTGAGGGTAACCGATCTGTAAACATAGCGTTATTTTAGCAAGAAGCTATGTTGTTAATAATTAACCGTGCCTAAACAGCAAACAATAACCAAGAAGCATTTATTGTTAACTAACACAACGAATCCACTACGGTTAGGTTAACCCTACCTAAACCGCAAACCTTAACGTGGAAGCCTATGTTTCTACTAACATGGACAGACATTGTTTTTATAGGAGTCTATGTCGTTAACTAACCTAAGACGTAATGTTATGCAACGTAGTAAGTGTCTACGAAAAATAATCGACCTATATTGTTCTAACCTAAGCTAAAAACCACAATAGCAATTGTTTTTATAGGAGTATACGCCGTTACTAACCTAAGACGTAATGTTATGCAACGTAGTAAGTTTCTACGAATCTAGTCGACCTATATTGTTATAACCTAAAAAGCACAACAGCAATTGTTTTTATAGGAGTCTATGTTGTTAACTAACCTAAGACGTAATGTTATGCAACGTAGTAAGTTTCTACGAAACCTAGTCGGCCTATATTGTTAACTAACCAAAGCTAAAACACCGCATACCTAGCATACATAGGAAAAATTACTTAATAGCAAAGGATTATATTCGACCTATATTTTTAACTAACCTAAATCACACTGATTTAAATAAAAACCCCGAACCACAAAACAAGGAACAAAAACAATAACTAAACAACTAAATTGTAAGTTATGTTTAATACGTTACCCTTATGTACATTTCGATGACATGGTCATCCTCCTCAGAGGGTTTTAACACTACTAAAGTATACAGATAATATTACAGAGCCACGTTTACCAGCACTCCCCCCACTCCTACCCATACTGATTAATCCAAGACCGACCTGGTGGGGGAATGGGAAGAGCCACATTACTACAAGTTGTTAACTAACCTAAGCTAAAACACCGCATACCTAGTCTACATAGGAAAAATTACTTAATAGCAAAGGATTATGTTGTTAACTGACCTAAGAAGTAATGTTATGCAACCTAGTAAGTTTCTACGAAACGTATTCGACCTATATTTTTAACTAACCTAAGTCACACTGATTTAAATAAAAACCCCGAACCACAAAACAAGGAACAAAAACAATAACTAAACAACTAAATCGTAAGTTATGTTTAATACGTTACCCTTATGTACATTATTTCGATGACATGGTCATCATCCTCAGAGGGTTTTAACACTACTAAAGTATACAGATAATATTACAGAGCTATGTGTACCACCCTCCCCCCACTCCTACCCATACCGGATAATCCAAGACCGACCTGGTGGGGGAATTGGAAGAGCCACATTACTACAAGTATCTACAGTCAAATAAAATAAAATAAAAATAAAAAAAAAAAAACATGTTATTTTTTTAATGAGCTATTTAGTTATTTGTTCAATTTAACTAACCTAAGCTAAAAACCAAGGCTTGACTTTGCAATGGAGATAAAGTTGGCCGGTGGTGAGGTCAACTGGTTCGAGGTCAGTGACGTCAGAGTGTTAATCTTCTTCTTTTAAAAGCACTTTAATGCTGCAGACACTCTTGCTAGCTTTGACTGGTCTATGTCGTTAACTAACCTAACACGTAATATTATGCAACATAGTAAGTTTCTACAAAACCTATTTGACCTATATTGTTAACTAACCTAAGCTAAAAACCACAATAGCAATTGCTTTTATAGGAGTCTAAGTCGTTAACTAACATAAGACGTAATGTTATGCAACGTAGTAAGTTTCTACGATCCCTAGTCGACCTATAATGTTAACTAACCTAAGCTAAAACACCACATACATGTAACCGAGCCTAAATAGGGAAAATGAATTAATAGCAGAAGACTACATTGTTAACTAACGTAAGGTAAAACATCGCATATTAAGCTAGAAGTCCCTAGGACCTATAAGTAAACCCAAACAACATATAATAACCTAAAAATAGGTAGCAAGTTGTTAACTATACAGCATTACTTTGGCAAGAACCTATGTTGTAACTAACCTTACATAAACAACAAACAATAGCCAAGAAGCATTTGTTGTTAACTAACCTAACGAATCCACTATGTTTTAGCTAACCTTACCTAAACAGCAAACGCTTTTATGTTAGCCTAGTTGTTACCTAACCTAACTTAAATAGCAAATGTCGAGCTAAAAGTCAAGGCCTAAACTGTAGGATGGTGTAATACTATACTGTGTGATTGGTGGATACACATTGCACGGATTGACGTAGATAAGTAGTTTGAATCTATTTTACACGAGACTTGTAGAAGCCTAGACATAGAAGACAATGTTTTTAGCTAAACAAACCCAGACAGGAAATAATAACCGAAAAGTCCTTTCGCAAGTTGTAACTAACCTAGTCTAAAGAGGGAAGATTTCTTAATAGCGAAGGACTGTGTTGTTAACTTGTTAACTAACTAACTAACGTATTACGTAAAGTTATGCAGCATGGTTGGTTGCTACGAAACCTAGTCGACCTATCTTGTTAACTGTCCTAAACTTAACACCAAATATTAAGTTAGAAGCATAACTAACCCTACCTAAACAAAAAAACAACAGATATTAACCTAGGAGTCCGTTGGCTGGTCTTTAGCTAACCAAGAATAAATAGGAAAAATTACTTAATAGCAAAGGACTATGTTGTTAACTAACTAACCTATTACGTAATACAACGTGGTCGGCTGCTACGATACCTAGTCGACCTATCTTATTAACTATCCTAAGCTAAACAGCAAATATTAAGCTAAAAGAATAACTAACCCTACCTAAACGAAAACAAACAGCAAATATTAAAATAGGAGTCCATTGGCTGGTCGTTAGCTAACC
>JAGFPH010001241.1:53840-86216 GCA_018207615.1 Philaenus spumarius | reverse complement strand
GGTTCGGGGTTTTTATTTAAATCAGTGTGACTTAGGTTAGTTAAAAATATAGGTCGAATACGTTTCGTAGAAACTTACTAGGTTGCATAACATTACTTCTTAGGTCAGTTAACAACATAATCCTTTGCTATTAAGTAATTTTTCCTATGTAGACTAGGTATGCGGTGTTTTAGCTTAGGTTAGTTAACAACTTGTAGTAATGTGGCTCTTCCCATTCCCCCACCAGGTCGGTCTTGGATTAATCAGTATGGGTAGGAGTGGGGGGAGTGCTGGTAAACGTGGCTCTGTAATATTATCTGTATACTTTAGTAGTGTTAAAACCCTCTGAGGAGGATGACCATGTCATCGAAATGTACATAAGGGTAACGTATTAAACATAACTTACAATTTAGTTGTTTAGTTATTGTTTTTGTTCCTTGTTTTGTGGTTCGGGGTTTTTATTTAAATCAGTGTGATTTAGGTTAGTTAAAAATATAGGTCGAATATAATCCTTTGCTATTAAGTAATTTTTCCTATGTATGCTAGGTATGCGGTGTTTTAGCTTTGGTTAGTTAACAATATAGGCCGACTAGGTTTCGTAGAAACTTACTACGTTGCATAACATTACGTCTTAGGTTAGTTAACAACATAGACTCCTATAAAAACAATTGCTGTTGTGCTTTTTAGGTTATAACAATATAGGTCGACTAGATTCGTAGAAACTTACTACGTTGCATAACATTACGTCTTAGGTTAGTAACGGCGTATACTCCTATAAAAACAATTGCTATTGTGGTTTTTAGCTTAGGTTAGAACAATATAGGTCGATTATTTTTCGTAGACACTTACTACGTTGCATAACATTACGTCTTAGGTTAGTTAACGACATAGACTCCTATAAAAACAATGTCTGTCCATGTTAGTAGAAACATAGGCTTCCACGTTAAGGTTTGCGGTTTAGGTAGGGTTAACCTAACCGTAGTGGATTCGTTGTGTTAGTTAACAATAAATGCTTCTTGGTTATTGTTTGCTGTTTAGGCACGGTTAATTATTAACAACATAGCTTCTTGCTAAAATAACGCTATGTTTACAGATCGGTTACCCTCAGTTACGTTTGGGTGTTTCTACAGGCAGATCGTCATAACACCGTTCTCTATAAGGTACTTGTACATAATACTTTATACCTATCCGAATCAATCCCTGTTCGACCCCTTGTGTTATATGTTTTTACTATACACTATAACAATTTTGGGAGTTCGTTTAGGTTCGGTTAAGTTCGGGTACATTTTTTACAATACACTATAATAATTTGGGGATTTCGATTAAGTTTGGTTAAGTTATATTACGAAAGTTCGTTTGGTTAGGCTTGGTCAAGTTCGGTTTATATCATTTTCTCATACTCTACAACACATTGTTATATGTTTGATCACACATTATATTATTCTATGTAATATTTACTGTTATGGTCTGACCGATGAACAACATATATGCATATACAAACACACACTAAAAAAGCGTAAGATAACTTAGATTGCCTATACCTTTTAATATTACCACTATTAAGTATTTTGGAGCACCCCGTATATAGCAGTAAAAGTGTTACACACACTCAATGCTAACCGGATAAATATAACTTAAATTGTCGATACTTTTTAATAATGCATTCAACTGTTCGTATAAAAATAATATCGATTTTAAGAATTTTGGGACACCCTGTATATATAGGAGTAAAATGTTCCACACACATATTAACGGCGTTGATATAAATTGTCGATACCTTTTAATAATGCATTATATTGATTGTATAAATTATATAGTACCGCTTTTAAGAATTTTGGGGGACCCTGTATATAGGAGAAAAGTGTTACACACATATTAACTGGGATGAGATAACTTAAATTGTCGATACCTTTTAATAATACGTTATATTGTTTGTATAAATTAAATATTACTGCTTTTAAGAATTTGGGACACCCTGTATATAGAAGATAAGTGTTACTCACACACACACACACACACACCCTCACACGCACTAACTAGGTTAGGATAACTCCGTTTTATCTTTTAATATTACATTATATTGTTCGTATAAATTAAATATTACCGCTTTTACGAATTTTGGAGCACCTTGTATATATAGGAGGCTGCGAAAATGACTGCGATAAGATGGCGACGGATTATAAAAGTAGCGACGTCGTTTAACATCGGGGATACAATGCATATACCAATTTTTCCGATCATCCAGGCGTTTTGGAACACCCTGTACATATAGGAGGCTGTAATATATCGATAAGATGGCGAACTAGGTGGCGACAGATTATAAAAGTAGCGACGTCGTTTAACATAGAGGATACAATGTATGTACACATCTTTCCAATCACCCAGTCGTTTTGGAACACCCTGTACATATAGGAGGCTGCGATATATCGACAAGATGGCGAACTAGATGACGACGGATTGTAAATTTAACGCCGTCGTTTAACATTGAGTATACAATGCATATACACATCTTTCCGATCACCCAGTCGTTTTGGAACACCCTGTACATATAGGAGGCAGCGACAATGGCTGCGATAAGATGACGACGGATTGTAAATTTAACACCGTCGTTTAACATCGAGGTTACAATGTACATAAAAAATTTTCCGATCACAAAGGCGTTTTGGAACACCCTGTACATATATTAGGCTTCGATATCTCAACAAGATGGAGAACTAGATGGTGACGGATTGTAAATTTAGCAACGTCGTTTAACATCGAAGATACAATGCATATACCAATTTTTCCGATCACCCAGTCGTTTTGGAACACCCTGTACATATAGAAGGCTGTAATATATCAATAAGATGACGAACAAGGTGGCGACAGATTATAAAAGTAGCGACGTCGTTTAACATTGAGGATACAATGTATGTACACATCTTTCCGATCACTCAGTCGTTTTGGAACATCCTGTACATATAGGGCGCTGCGACAATGGCTGCGATATACTCCCAAATATTACAACACTGCAATCTGCTACACTTATGTACTCAACTTAAATATAGTAAACTAGAAATGTCGTCATGGCTCAAACGGCAAAGGCGTCTGTTTCTCGTACCAAACTCCATAGGTTCGAATCACCCTTCTGTACTAACGTTTTTAAATAAAAAGAAATAATCTAAATAAATATTGGTCATGTGGGACTGCAAAGATGGCGAAATCTCAGAAAAGCTGATTTATTCTGTTTTAAAAAGAAAATAATTTAATTTAATTTAATTTAGAAAATAAAAAATAAAGATGGCGGAGAAAAGATGGCGGAAACAAAATGGCGGAAAAAGATGGCGGGCGGAAACAGTGGCCGGCGTCGGCGCCTCAAGGTCACCCTCAACGCCCATGTTACTCTCCTCAAGGTCAAAACCTCACAAACGTTAACTATCCTCAAGGTCAACATCTCACACACGTTACACTGCTCAAAGGTCAAGGTCAAGGTCAAGGTTGTTCTAAAGGGGAGCCTCCTCTACTTATACAAATCAACTCCAGAGAGGTACGAGGCCGAGTGTATTATTTAACGGTAAAATGATATGCTATTTTTAGCTAATTTTTATAGGAAAAATGAGCTGTATTGCAGTCACACTTATGGTGAGACCTATGGGAGTGATCAATTAGCACCGGTCATGGTCCCCAGAACACGTTTGGGGGGGGGGGGGGGATTTAAAAAGGGGGGGGTTGTGAATATTTGGTTTCCCACTTAAAGGGCCGTTTTTTAATCTCATTTGGTATTTTTTGGGGAGGGTGCGTTAGAAAAAAAAAAAAAAAATCCAACAACAGGAAGAAATTTTTTACATTAAGTAACCATCTAACAAATACATATAGGATAGTATTCTGCACATTTGATTTTCTGCACCTTATAGCATGTCTGGTGCCCTAAAAATCGATCAAAATGTAAAATACTATGAAAGTACTACCAGACAAGTGAGTTTGTCCGCTTCGAGCAAAGCGAAGCAGTCCAGAATCAGAGGGCCCAAGGTCGAGATGTACACTCGCGAAGTGCAGCGCACAATCCAAAGCTCAAGGTCGAGATCCAATATTGCAAAGCGTGTAAGCTGAACGAAGCAGCGCGCGAATTTTGGCTGGATTCTGAGGTGCAAACAATTTCTACTAATATATGTCGTACACGAAGTGAGCTACTTAACTGTACACAAATTTGGCTAATAAACATATAAACTTAATTTTGTACGTTAAGTTTAAATGTACTTATATGTCGTTCAACTTTCGTCAGTGGTTCAGCTGCGTGGTCGAATTATTTCCGTTACAGAATTCCACAAGTACTTTTCCAAGGACTACCTTACAATATTTCATGGTATCTTAAACTAGTGCTAAGCACCTACTTTTCAAGCCCCTAGGAAATACTTAGTTAAAAAAAAGCGTTACATTTCTCATTATAAACACTAAAATATTGCTAGTCACTTTTCCCTCCAATACACTTGCTTATACGGTGCAGGCAAACCACATGCTAAACATCTGTTATAAGCAGTGTGCTGCGAGAAATGGAAAACAAATTACTTTCAATTTCAGGTGAATAAAACATAACATGTGCTTTTTCCTAAAAAAAACCAAGCAGATGCTCCGGTTGGATGTGAATAAACAAAAGCCACTCAATGGAAACCAAGAGCACTTGCTCTAAAGACGATTCGACTATCGACTCGTAATACTTGCTCACTTTTCTAGGACTTGCCCAAAATGTCTGCCTAAACATTCATAGACTCAGATTGCTCGAGTGAAGAGGTTTGCTTTTATAATGGCAGAGTTTTTATTTGTTTCTTTTTATAACCTGTACATCGTTCGGTGAACTACTCTTGAAATCGACTATAGGGGTCTTTATCGCTTTGATACAATTAATGTTGACTGGATCTTTAGAATGCCTGTTTATCTTCGATATGTTGGGGATCCAGGGTTATAATGTAGGTATCCAAAGAGCTTCTTATCGTCAGGACCACAGCAACAAGAAACAATTTCTGGAGTAGGCAGATGTCTTGCAAAAGGAAAATATAATGTATATAATTTCTATTACATCAGAACAGAACAGTTGAAGAAGGGTGAAGTGAACATATTCATACACGTTTGCCTAGTTAACACTAGATTAAGATAATAGGAAATATTGTAGTCACCTGAACATGAACTCAATCAATAATTGAGTTTTTGTTCACATCAAAATAGAGGATTTACTCCTGGGAAAATGACTGTAATAAAATATTCAAGGTGAATAGGCCTATATTTATAAACTAATGAAAGATCTAACTTTTATGACAAAGCAACAATAATTCATACCAAGGGACCAAGATAGTGATGGTTCAAAATATAGTTTAATGTTTGTAGGTATTATTTGTTTCTTAGCTGTCATGAATGAAGTAAACAAAACGGATTGTAAAAATACACACATTATAATCGATTTATAATCTCAAAGCCTATTAATGACTACACGTCAATAAGTCGAAAAGTACCCATGTTACAAATTCAGACAAAGGAATGAGGTACATAAGTGTGTTCGCGCCATCGGCCACTAGGCCGACGGTCACATGACAGTCGGACCTCTCTGCGTCGCCTCCTTTTTTCATACTAGTCCCTCTCTCGACCGGCAAAACGCGCTCTGAGAGCTCCTAGCGACCGATGGCGCAAACTCACTTTTATACCTACTTTCCTGGTCTGAATCTTACCCATTTAAACTGTTCGTCTTATTGATATGTAGTCATTGGTATTATCCAATGCAAAGAGAGCAAATCAACTGTTTCTAGATAGTAAAACGTTTCACTTCTACAACTCGAGAGTCTCATTAACTTAACAAAAAAACTAATTTGGAAAATACCGCCGCAAGGGGGACTGTGAGGTGGGGACGTGTGTAGGGATAGAGGAGTAACACCTATCTAAAAATACCGTGACCCATCTGGCTCCGGATGGTAGTACCATATGAGGGCTCCTTGCCAGGGTTACGGTGAAGTCCTGAACGAAAGGCCGGTGGGGAAAATCATCTTCAGTACTGCACGAATCACCAGGATCATGAAGTGTTCAACGGTGTGCCCGGTGGAGAGGACAGCGGAAGTAGGAACCTACGAGTACTTGCTGGAACATAGTACAGTAAATATTTATTTAGTTTCATGACGAGCGAGAAAAGAGTTTAGGGGTTTAGGCCCTCAGAGTAGGCCTAATTATAATTCTCCATGATAAAATTATATTCCAAGATAAATAATTCAAAACACTTCTCACCTTGCAGAATATTGTTATATTATAGTAATTATTTTGTGTTAATTTGAAATTATTTATTCTTTTCGCTTGTGGTAAAATGCATTTATACAGAAAACCTTACGTAATAATCTGACATATTAAAAAAGCGTTACTTAATACTGTTTGGTTTATATTGAAGCTATTTTCATTTACCGTCTATTTTAAAAATAAAAGTTATCAAGTATGATAGCTGATTTACGTTAAATTAAATAAATGGTACCAGAAACACTGGCACATACTTTCTCAGAAACATATTTAAATTATTAAACAGATTCACTGTGACTTCATAATTGTATTGAAGTAGAGAAGAGGGGATACATTAAAGTAGGAGGGTAACTATAGTTAGAATTATTGGAAAAGAACCTGCGCAGAAGCCCAATTTCTAGCCGTCAACGCATGGCATTGGAGTGGCGATGCGCGCGCAGTGGTGGGCGGAGCGTCCTTCTCAGTTGCTCCTTGTACACTGCCCTGTGCGTATCGAGCCCGTCCATTGTTGTTATTGCCTGCGTTGTTTTGCACCGTCTCTCATGTTTCACCAAGGCATGGACATCGCGGCCAGCATGTGTTTCAGTTAAAATTAAAAGAAATTAAAATTTTTAATTTCTAGTTTTAAAATCGTTAAAAATCTCGTTTGAGACACAGGTTTTTATTTTTTTCCAAAACACCTTTATCTAAACTAAACGTAAACCAAAACTTGAACAGTGGTTTTAAGGAAATGTAGGCTAATTAATTAAAAAATAAACTACAATTTTATGTTTTGTATTTTAATAATAATTCCACTGAAACTAAAACTCATAGGTTGAAACTAATTTATTCAGATATTAAATATTCAGATAGAGAATTTAATTTTTATTTGTTACACCTCTTTGTTAAATACGAGTCTGCACATTGTACTGTAAAGAAAATTGTGTTTATCATTTATTAAAGATAGAATTTACAACTCAACATAGTACGTAAATACATTCTTTAATCAACCTCACGCCACTCGGTGCGTCTCGCTTCGACTCGGAGTGGAAGAGGAGTCCGCGCGGCGGGAGAGTGGGGAGGGCTTGCCCCTTCACCGTACCGCTCCGCTTCTACCTGCGCGAACTCTCAACTGGCCACGGTTCTTTTCTAATAATTTTACCTATAATAAATATTATTATTATTAGCTAGAGAGAAAACTATTCGATCGATTTCTGAACAAATGTGCACCAAACATGTCAATTAGGCCTGTATAGATGCACGAACACTTTTTTTAAGAATTTTGAAAAACAACCCCCTTTTCGGGCAAAATACCCCTAAAAATAAGTTATTATTATTATTAGCTAAACGAGAATTTTTAGAAATATTCGGTATTTTGCAAATGGTCGGGTACATTCAGGCTAAAAATAAGTCAAAAATAGTTAATGCCATTTTTTTATAAACAAATAATATCTGATTTTTTTGAGTTTTTTGACCAAAAAGGGGGTTGTTTTTCAAAATTTTTCAAAATATTTTTTCGTGAATATATGCAAGCCTAACTGACACGTTTGGTGCAAATTTGTTCGAAATCGATCGAATAGTTTTCTCTCTAGCTTTATATACATATAGACATAGACAGACATACAGACAGACATTTTGGACTCAGGGGGTCCCAAAACGGATATCTAAACGGATATAGTATAGTGAGAAAGTAAAAGGAAAGAAATATTTGGCACAAAAACTTAATGCTACCATTTTTCAAATTGTTTTGAAGAGAGAATGGTTGCCTGGAGCAACAAACACACGGATACTATCAAAATGACGATATTACGTTAGAGCAGGCTGAGA
This sequence comes from Philaenus spumarius, assembly GCA_018207615.1. Lineage (NCBI taxonomy): Eukaryota > Metazoa > Arthropoda > Insecta > Hemiptera > Aphrophoridae > Philaenus > Philaenus spumarius. The sequence goes on along the minus strand of JAGFPH010001241.1, from coordinate 78,185 downwards.
ATTAAATTGTCTTAAACAAATCTCCACTGGAAATCTTCAATGTTGCATATTAAAGACGTTGAAATGAAGTTGTAACAGAATACGACTTTGTTCTAGAATTTAATAGCAAAGTTTATGGAATTAATTTTGCTGGATATTGTTGCACTGTCTTCCATCTCTGATGTTTGTAGCAATTTTACGAAAGGAATACACAATTATATAACGTACATACTTTCACAAATTAAGTTTTAAACATTACGTACTAAAAGGAGTTGTGAATTAATGTATTTTTAATTGTTTATTGCAATTTATATTTGTTGTGTTTCATAAATATGTGGTAGGGTAATAAGCAAATTAGGTTTATTGTGATAAGGAAAAATAACTTTAAGCTAATTAGAAAATGTGCAGTTCTTTGCTCAAACGGACTGGCTTCACCCAGGTTTATTGCAATAACCAAAACTAAAGATTTATAAAAAAGTAAACACATAACAAATCATGCCAACTAGAGCTTAGTGAACTTTTGAATTAGATATCAATTACTCAACTGAGCGCTTTGACATTGCCTCATTTAAAACCATTTTATAAATCTATCTTTTGTAATTGAGTGCTGAAAAAAATAATAATAATAATACTTAATATTGTTTATAAAATTGCGGATCCGGCTTGCGATTCACTTTCAATTATTAATTACTAGTAAATAACAGTGAAAAATCACAGGGGGATTAATTAGATACACATCAGAAATATATCATTTATACAAAATACTATTTTTTAAATTCGGCAAATGTGTACAATTATAAGGACTATAAAACTGTAGGAATATTTGTTAAGATTTGTGTTTATGTATATTATTATATATATTTAAAGAAAGATACAAATATTATCTTTTAATTGCCTTTTATTTCATATTGATAGATCAAATGATTTAGAAGTTATTAATATTATAGGCTATATTATTAATTGAAATTGTAAACATAACCCCAAAGTATAATCTACACTAGGTTTTGTTTGCGTACTACATGGGTGAAATCAAATGTTATATTATTAAGTTAAACGAATATGTATTTCTACTTTAAATGTTACTCCACGTACGTTCGTAAGTACACTCGCTTTTATAGGAGTTGATTGATTGTGTTGTTACAAAAAGAAAGTTCAAACTTGGTACTTATAAAATGTTAACTATGTGACAAATGTATGGGATTTAAAAAAAATATGTGAAACGCAAAAACGGATACGTGTTGTGACTGCGGTTAAAATGATACCTTGTAAACAATTTTATTATATACAAGATAAACGAAATAAATGGTTTGAAATTTAACATTGCTCCTACGGGATACAAATACAAGATGGCCGCTACTACAGCAAACCCTTAACCTTTTGAACTCCATAGGCGAACTCACGAACTCAGTCAGACATCGCTAATTTGCCATTGCGCTCCCTGGTTTATTCCCAACTAAATGATTTATAATAAGTTATGTTTACTATTTATAGTAGTTTTTTGGCGAATTTACAAAAATATTTCTTCAAACAGTAATATTTTTATTGGATCTGGTGGAGCAGCCAAGTGTCAAATAAATAGAGTGCAAAAGGTTAAAGATCTACGAAACAATAATTTATATAGCCTAAGGCAATATGTATAGTAGGTAGCTGAATACCGGATAGTTCTTCGCTACGGTGAATTGTTTTGCATCACTTTGTTACATAATTGTAATATTTCTCCCTCATTTTCTTTAATCTTTTATTTCACGAACGAGAATTATTACATGCATTTTCAATTGGTTTGGTACGTTTTGTTCATTGGCTGCCCGTCAATTATTTCAGACGAGCGAGGTCTACTGTTCACAGAACTACTAGTTTTCATCATAGTATTACTGTATCATTCATGATAAATGACAAAATAGGACGAAACAGATGAACGATATATTTGGTTTTTTTAAATTTAATAATCTGACTTTACGAATTCTTAAACTTGATTCTTTCCGCCACAAAAGAAATAATAAACTCGATTTACTGAAAGCAATGCAATCAACCTAACTATGTTTGACTTTGTATTCATGTCATCAACCTTTACGATAAATTGTCGAATAGAATTCCGTGCCTCCGGGAATTGTTTATGCGTCGCAGGACGGGAATGAAACTTTATTAAATGAGGTTTATACAGCTAAATGAAGATTTTCCCTTTGGATAGCCTATTAAAGCAGAGGCGTAAACTTATACTTAGGCGTTTGTTCTGAAAAGTCAATATACGAAATAAGAAATACATAAAGGTGTTAAGTTATTCAAACATTTGTTTCTCTCTGAAAGTTAAATGGTATTGAGATCTTATATTTTATATACAATTTTAAATATCGCCATTTTGAATCTAGTAAAGGAAATTGGTTGACTATTAGTCTAAAATTTGATTGTTTTAAATGTAAGTAGAATGCTTAATTTTAATTAAATATTGTTTACCGTTAAGAAAACTTTTTTTTTTTTTATTTCAGGTCTCTGAATTATTATTCTAAATATATTTAATGTATTTACGTTTTCAGTCTGTTTAAACTAATCCTATTTGAATCTTAATTACCTACGGCCGTTTCATCTACACAGAGACATCATCAGGCTTCACGCTCGTCATGAATACAAACTTCACAAATTAAAAACGCATAAACACAATACGAATTTAAAATGTGCTTGCGGACTCTAAAATTATATTTATTATAATTCTTATAGTGAAATCAGTGACTTTTATATTTTTTTAAATGTGTATTGTGTTTGTGTTTTGAATGTGTAAAGTTTGTACTAATGACGAGCGCGAAGCCTGATATTGTCTCTTGTATAAATGAAATGGTCGTCCCAAATTAAGATTCAAATAGGATTATTTTAAACAGATTGAAAAGTTAAACACAATAAATATATTTTTTTTACAAAATTGTGGCTGGATAGAACTTTTATAATTATTTTACCCCATATCCTGAAGTTTGTGTACGATATTTTGGTACTACCCGTTGCATGATTGTTTAAAACATAAACACAAGTTTACTGGTGATGAGTTTTAAAAAACTTGGTAAACAACCTGGTACTTGTGACTACATATTTAATTTACTCTACTATTGTGCTCTTGCATTAAAAAATATTTAAATATTTCTTTCAAAAATCGGCAAGTAAAACTGAAATTTCCTATCCCTAGCCACCCTGCGTAATAACTCTGTTAATAAATTATATCATAAAATACTTAGAATCGTATTTATAATAAAATATCAAACATTTAATCAATATACAGGGTGTATAAGGAAGAAACGGAAAGAATTGCAGGACGTGTTCTACTGGTGAAAATAATGAAAAAAGTTCATATAAACATAGGTCCGCAAACGCTTCGTTTTCCAGATATCCGCCATTTTGTTTTTTGTACAAAATAATTCATATCTAGAGAACGGTTTGACTGATTGAGTTCAAACTTGGCATGAAGTTTAACCTAACAGTGATATACCTCAAGAAAAATAAGCGATTAAATCCAATGATGCGTTTCAAAATGGCGGCGGTTTGAAAATTTCAAATCTAAATTACTCCAAAACTGTACATTTTAACGAAAAATGTCAAGACACCTTTTTTGTAGCCCTTTTGATTCCCTATAGGATGGTTTAGCTGTCAAAACAATCGGATGAAGGATAACAGTTAAGTAATGTGTACTAATTGGTTTGTTCAACCCGGCATCCTATACCAACACAGTAAATACTACAATATTGTATGGACATTTGTTGTCATTACCTTTTAACTTAGCTATTATCCTTCATCCGATTGTTTTGGCAGTTAGACCATCTTATAGGGAATCAAAAGGGCTACAAAAAAGGTGGCTTGACATTTTTCGTTAAAATGTACGGTTTTGGAGTAATTTAGGTTTGAAATTTTCAAACCGCCGCTATTTTGAAACGCATGATTGGATTTAATCGTTTATTTTTCTTGAGGTATATCACTGTTAGGTTAAACTTCATGCCAAGTTTGAACTCAATCAGTCAAACCGTTCTCTAGATATGAATTATTTTGTACAAAAAAAAACAAAATGGCGGAAATCTGGAAAACGAAGCGTTTGCGGACCTATGTTTATATGAACTTTTTTCATTATTTTCACCAGTAGAACACGTCCTGCAATTCTTTCCGTTTCTTCCTGATACACCCTGTATATAAAACAAGTTCTGACTGACTGCCAGATTTATTAATAATCCACGAACAAAAAAAAAAATCAGGATACCTCTATACAACTATGTAGAGATACACTGATGAATGATTTGTAAGATATTGATGATAAGGGTTAAAAATGTCAAAATACGGATGTTCTTTCCCAGCCCTGTAACAGATGAAACAGCTGATTCGAATCAAAAACTTAGCCCCATAATTCTTGGTGTGGAATGTACTGAACCAAAACCTGTTTGTTGAATGCTTTAACATTCATTATCAACTTAGCTAATTTATAATCAGTTAATTTTTAACAACGTTTTTGGGTTAGATTATAAAAAAAAAAAAACACAAAGGAAATATCAATCCAAAAGTTTTACTGAATTATAATTGAAATATCTGTTGTTTAGTGATATTATAAATAAAACAGCTGTTTTGGAACAAAAGTTTAATGCAATTTTACGTTATGGCTGCACTGAACCAAAAATAAGTTTCTCGAAAGCATTTACACTAACAACCATCATGGCAAATTTAGAAACAGGCAATTATTCTTCACAAACGACAGTATATTAGGTTCGGTAATAGCAAGCACAAACAACGAAAAATCCTTACTATACTCAAACACCTATCACTATTAAAATTACGATACCTTTATTCCTTTACTAGGTCCGTCTGACCAGTTTGAAATACTGATTTAGAATCACATTTTGGTCATTTTTAATAACTTAAAATGTGTCTCTCTTCTATGTAAAAATAAAAACTATTCTATTATAATCAATCATAATTCTCTTGAAATTGTCATAATATACAATAATGTGTTTGCATTTACTAAACCACGAGTCACCGCAAAGGTTGGTAAGCAAATCGAGCAGGGGAAGAAACCCCATAATAATTGTATAATATTATGATGAAACTTTTAGTTCAGCATTTTTAGTTTTAAAAGAAATGATTTTTACAATAAAATAAACTAAATGAATTAAACTATTATAAAGTAATTTTAAAATATTAATTATAAATACATAAAATAACGTTGATAAATAATGATTGTTACAATTATTGTGTAAATTTGTAGGTTATATATATTTACTAAGAACAAAATATATCCTGACATTTACGTATAAAATAAAATCATGCCTAACTAGGTAGTCTATATCTATACTGTCTATACTAATATTATAATATAACTAATATTATAAAGAGGTAAAGTTTGTGTTTTTGTTTGCTTGTTCGTATGTAAGGGGTAATCTTTGGAACTAATAAACCGATTGAAAAAATAGTTTTACTAATATAAAGCTACACTATACATGAAATAACATAAGCTACATTTATTTCATTTTGATTAAAACATTTTTTATTTCAATATTTGTAAATTTAGTCGGAATAATCTCTTAGGCTAGGCCTAGACTGATGAATTACCATAGTAATCGATTGAATAAAATAACAGATAAAACAGCTGTTTCCTAGAGTATTTATATTATAACCTGATTTCACTCTTTGAAGCAACTATTTGTATTTCTAAATTTTAGGTTAGGTTTTTAATAAAGTTTAGACCTGTAGACTGGTTCTTTTAACCTTTATTATAAAACAGTGGTTATAAAATATACGAAATAATTTGATTTGAACATTTAACATTATTTACCGTCTTAGCTTTGGGGTTATTATTAATCCTACACCTTTATTATAAAGAAAACATAACTTGATTATGTTTACGGAAGGTCCCAATATAGTTGGCGTGCGAAGCACGCAGGTTTCCCCTAGCATGAAATATATTTATAAGTTATTAAAAATAATAGTATATTAATAAAGAAAGAAAAGGAATTGGTTAAAAACCAGTCTGCGACTTATTTAGGTAGTAGGTATTATAAACATAGAAAGTTTACAAAGTAAATTGCTGGAAAACAATAATAGAAATTCAACTCTACTATAAGTTTAATGATTGTTAAATGATTACTGAAGCTGAGGGATGCCATTCTGTCAAAAAATCAATTAGAATAACTTAATTAGAGTTATGGGCTGTCAGAAGTGAAAAATTGAACCTTATGTTGTAATTTACGATACGCACGAGATATATGTGTGGTTACGTTTACTCAGATAAATCTGCTTCCGGGAATATTCTGTTTGAGCCATTTATATTCTCAAATCGCTTCTACAGTTTCAGCTTTCTAATTTTACTGATGGCACGTATCTTTATTTGAAAGAATACTTTATTTGTAGGGTTTATTATTCCCTACGAATGTATACCTTCCAATATACGAGTGTCTGGCAACCATTCTACCAAACTTTACCGTTTTATTCGTCAGGTCAAATGTAGCAAATAACAATGTGTTCTATCTGACTTAGTTGAGAAGTTATCTGCTAATTTGCGTTTTTTGAAAAAATATTATCTCAAGAACGGTTTAAAACAAATTTATGAAAATCAGAATGTATGTTTATGATTGTATTTTGCTGAAACTATCCCATTCAAGACGGCTGCTGTTCAAACGTTTCAAAGTAAAATATCTAAAAAAAAAACTAAAGATTTTAAGATACAAAAAATGTAGTTCCTGTAAAGACAAATCTAACGACGAATGTCTTTATATAATTCGACCACGCAGCTGAACCGCTGACGTGAGTTGAGCAAATTTCCAAAATTAAGTTTATAGGCCTATGTTTTAGGGTTTCAACCAACAATTTATGAAATACGTCTATTCACGACGGTGCTGAATAGTTTCAAAATGGTTCGCACGCCATTCCGCATATTGGGGGTATCCCAATACAAACATCATTGCGTGCTCTGCACGCAAACCCCCGTATTTGGAGTATATTCAATACAAAACGCCATTCCTCATGTTGGAATTTTCTTCAATACACAATGCAATTCCGAAAATTGGGAGTATCTTCGCACGCCATTCTTCATGTTGGGATTATCTTCAATACACAATTCATTGTGTGCTTCGCACGCCAACCCCACGATAGAATCCACCACATGGCTTCAAACCGGGTACTTCTATGGTATTTTACGTGTTGATCGATTTTGGGGGAACCAAGCGAGCTATAAGGTCGCGTGAAAAAAACAAAATGTGCAGAATTACATCCTACATTTATATTTGCAGAATAAATTCAAAAACAATTTCATTCTCGTAGGAAAAACTTAAATAATAGTTACTTCGGGACAAAAAACGTGCTTCCGATTGTTGTATTTTTTGGCTAACGAACTCGTCCGAGCGACGTAGACAACCAACATGTGTACCAAATTTGGACTAAATCGGACTTAAAATTCGGTCGCTAGTCCCGACCTTGGGTCTTACCATAAAGACCACTGCAATAGCTCATTTTTTCATGGAAATTCGCTAATAATTTAATTAAAGATTACTGAGAAAATGCGATAGTTCTGGCTGAAAGTAGTTTCCACTATCACTTTCCGTGAATATAGTAATCACCGAAAACCCTCTATGAATTTGGGGGCTTGGGGAAGGAAACGGGTTTAATAATTTCAAATGTAAAGGTAGGTCGTGTAATACAACATTGTAAAACGTATTAAAAGAGAAACAGAATGGCGCAAACTAGAGCTTGGAATCTTGCTTGTTCTCAAAGTAATGGCCAATAAAATTTCTGGAAAATCATATTTTTATTATAACACTAGCTGACCCGTACGGCGTTGCCCGTGGTGGTTGGTATTTTCAGTCTTTCTAATATAATTGTATCCTTTTTAAGTGTTCAGTCAGTGAGTGATATTTGGCTTATATATATATAAATCTTAAATAATAAAAGCAGTATTGTCATAATAATAAAAGATCTGAAATTATGATCCTATGGCCCTAGAGGAAGCTACATACCAAATTTCATTCCAATCCGTTCGGTAGTTTTGAAGAAATCGTTTTTAATAAATTTGATCCCCCAAACCCTCTAATAAAATTTCCAATTTTTTCAAACCCTTTCTTAGTGAGCACCTATGGCCTCAGAGGAAGCTACATACCAAATTTCATTTCAATCCATTCGGTAGTTTTTGAGAAATCGTGATGAGTGAGTCAGTGGTATTTCGCTTTTATATATATATAGATGAAAGCAGGTTATTAATTTGTTAAAATTAGGAATATTGAGGGTAAACACTTATAAAAAAAAGTTTTCGTCAATTTTTATATAACTAGATTCAAAAAATTAAAATACAATATAAAAAAAACTTACCAAAACAGGATACCATTTTATTTAAATTTAAAAGAGATAAGTTCAAATAAAAATATAATTTTCTAGTACTACCTTTACATTTGAATTGTAAAATTCTATTCCCCCTCCTCCCTCTCCAAATCCCCTAAATATCATAGTCATAGAGGGTCAGATAATTTTAACCATTTTTCTTGTCATGTAACAACGTTGTCAACTTATTTTCAGTGACAAAAATTATGATAGAGGTTTAAGATGAACACGTTGTATATACAGGGTGTATCAGGAAGAAACGGAAAGAATTGCAGGACGTGTTCTACTGGTGAAAATAATGAAAAAAGTTCATATAAACATAGGTGCGCAAACGCTTCGTTTTTCAGATATCCGCCATTTTGTTTTTTGTACAAAATAATTCATATCTAGAGAACAGTTTGACTGATTGAGTTCAAACTTTGCACGAAGTTTAAACTAACAGTGATATACCTCAAGAAAAATAAACGATTAAATCCAATCATGCGTTTCAAAATGGCGGCTGTTTGAAAATTACAAACCTAAATTACTCCAAAACCGTACATTATAACGAAAAATGTCAAGACACATTTTTTGTAGCCCTTTTGATTCCCTATAGGAAGGTCTAACTGTCAAAACAATCGGATGAAGGTTAACAGTTAATTAATGTGTACTAATTGGTTTGTTCAACCCGGCATCCTATACCAACACAGTAAATACTACAATATTGTATGGACATTTGTTGTCATTACCTTTTAACTTAGCTATTATCCTTCATCCGATTGTTTTGACCGTTAGACTTTCTTATAGGGAATCAAAGGGGCTAAAAAAAAGGTATCTTGACATTTTTCGTTATAATGTACGGTTTTGGAGTAATTTAGGTTTGTAATTTTCAAACAGCCGCCATTTTGAAACGCATGATTGGATTTAATCGTTTATTTTTATTGAGGTATATCATTGTAAGGTTAAACTTCATACCAAGTTTGAACTCAATCAGTTAAACCGTTCTCTAGATATGAATTATTTAGTACAAAAAACAAAATGGCGGATATCTGGAAAACGAAGCGTTTGCGGACCTATGTTTATATGTACTTTTTTCATTATTTTCACCAGTAGAACACGTCCTGCAATTTTTTCCGTTTCTTCTTGATACACCCTGTATAAAGGTGTATATTGTATTAGCTGGCCCGATCCGGCTTTGCACGGATGGACAAATCGAAGTTGAATGTATATTAACAAACAAAAAAATATCAATAAATATATTATACTATGTATTTCTTATAGAGATTTTTAGTAACTTGACCCACCCCAAACCCGCCTAAAATTTCGATGTTTTTGAAAACCTTTTTTAACGAGCACCTAGGGTCCTAGAGGAAGCTACTTACCAAATTTCATTCCAATCGGTTCTGTGGTTTTTGAGATTTCGTGATGAGTGAGTCAGTGATACTGTATTTGGATTATTATAGTAAATGGCCCGATCCGGCTATGAACGGATGCACACATCAAAGTTAAATGTATATTAACCAAAAAAATATATCAATAAATATATTACACTATGTATTTCTTATGGGGATTTTGAGTTTGGCGGGTTTGGGAACTTTAATCCCCCAAACCCCCTAAAATGTTGATGTTATTGAAAACCTTTCTTAGCGAGTACCTAGAGAAGCTACTTACTAAATTTCATTCAAATCCGTTCGGTAGTTTTTGAGATTTCGTGTTGAGTGAGTCAGTGGTATTTGGATTTTATATTACATATAGGTAACCCACCTATATTTATGTTTAAGAAGTCTTAAAATTGCTTTAATAGCGGAACTACCCATTCAGTGGATTGGGATTTATGATATTTTCTTAGATTTTTCAGTTGAAACCAAGTGTACAGACCCACTATTTCGCGGATGGGGGTAATTATAAATACAAATAAAATTCACTGTTCATGTTACAGAATGTTTCGTAACAGGGGTTACCTAAAATGTTAACATTGTTAATTCAGCAAAACCTTGGATGTATTTTTATTTTACTTTTTTGTAAAGAACACTTTAGTTCATCAATTACTGATTCATTAATCTATTATATTGTGTCTGCTGAGTGGTAGGTAAATTGTTCGTGTCAATTTGTGTCAGAAAAACGTGCCACATATTAACCTTAACGTACTGTCAAATAAAGTAAAATATCTTTGAAATTATCAAGGTAAATGTCAGCTGCTCTTTCCAAACACAAACGAAAGAATGTCAATACTGCAAAGATACGTCGGCAGAGAATCTCTGCAACCGGCTGAATTATATAGTAGCAAAGGAAGACGGAATAAAATACATTTTTCGCATTTACTATAAAAAGAAAATATATTAGACAGTGTCTAGATTATACTGTCCCAGATTTAACCCGGCTATTCTATATCAATATAAATAAAAATGTAAATGTGCGTTTGTTCAAAATTGATAATCTCCGAAAGTTCTGCACCGATTTTTTTTTAAATATTATACATTTTTGAAAAATTGTAGCATCTAATGAACATAAAAACAACAAAAAATATACTCACTATTTAACAAAAATGTAAGCGCCATTACATATGTTTAATAACTATAATAATAACAATAGTCATCTGTTTCCTGTAAGATTTCCATTATCAGATGATTTCAAACTTAAAACAATTATTTTGATTTTTAACTTTTAAGATAGGTTTTTGTGAACAACGACATCTGTTTAAGTAAAAACAACACATACTATATCTATACTAATATTATAAAGAGGTAAAATGTGTTTGTATGTTTGGGGTACATAAATTATGCGTGTATGTTGCCGTTAACGCAGGTAAAAAAAATAAACATAATTTTAGGTTAGTCCTAGACTGATAAAAAAACACATACATTTCTTGAATGTATATTTACATTCATTACCATATCAACCAATTGAATAAATTAACAGATGGTAACAGTTGATTCAGATGTCCCTAGCTTAGTACAAACTAATATTTTAAGTTAGGCCTAGACTGAACCAAAACATGTTTCAACACACACAAACCAATAAAAACTTGCGATACGGAATTTAAAAATAAGAAAAAACGTTGTTGCAGCTTAATTAAAAATAAATAAGACATATTATAATTTAATAGTAGGCCTATTTATTGATAATATAGGGTAATTGATAGTGAATAACCAATATTAACAGCAGATTTCAAAATATGAAATAATTATTTTTACTTCTAACTGTTTGGTTAGGTTTTTGATTAAGGTGTAGACCTGAGCCTTGCTGGTTCTTTTAACCATTATTACAACTGCTGCTATAACACTATACGAAATAATTTGATTTGAACATTTAACATTATTTACCATCTTAGTTTTGAGGTTATTATTTATCCTACACCTTTAATATAAATAAAACATAACCTATGTTTTTATAAAGTTCCATCGAGGCATCGGGCCAACGCGTGCGGAGGACGCAGGGGTCTCCCCTAGTCTGAAAATAAGAAAAAAGTTTCAACTAACATAAGTATAGGACTGCTTAGTTTACGAACTATCCACCGTTTGTTTTTTTTTTACGAAACAGTTAAAATCTTCGTGTACAAATGTGTTATACATATTAATTTGTTACGTAACATTTTACCCTTGTACAAAAAACTGAACTTTTTTTGTACACTTTAAAAATGGCGGCCATTTAAATTTTATAATGTCAATCCAATCATTTCCGAACGTTTGTTTACTGAAACTTGTTTCCTTATTTTCAAATATAGAATAGAATAATTACATTTGGGACAATTTTTTCTAGACACATTTTCTATACTGTACTTGTAATAGTGCCAAGAATATTCCAACCATGATTTGTGAAATTGAGTATTTATCTGAGCTTTGCAACGTAAATTATTATGACTCTATTAGGGTCAAGTTTCAGGATAAATACTTGTAAGTCCAACAGCTTTGATATATTGTTAACCATAATGTTTTCTTTCAAAGTAATGTTTTGTTTTTAAGAATGGTATCACCCTTTGTAAGAACAATCTGAGTAGAATAAAATATGAAGGTCTGAGAAGCTAAGAGGTATAAGTGCAGTGAAATTAGTTTTGAGAAAACTCAGTTTATAGTAAGACTTTTATAATCAATTCCAGGTAAAACCATGATCACTAAAACTAGTTTTTTTTTTATTGCTGGGTTCTAGACTGAAATAATAACAAAGATTATTTATATTTTTATACTCTGATTATTTGTTATCAGCCAATATTTGATAAAAGTTGTCAGTTGTATTTTTAACACGTTCACTGCTCAAGACGCACATGTGAGCTTGACACTTAACACTATGAGAAGCGGACGGCGCACAGGCCATTGCGTGCTTCGCATGCCAAACTCCCCAATTGGGAGTATTTTCAATACACAATGCATTGCGTGCTTCGCACGCCAATTTTAAGCCTATATGCGTTCACTTTAAAATATTAGTGTTTATTACGCAAAAAGGTCAAAAAATAAAGTAATTTCTACTCATTTAGGCTATAAATATACAAACTAGAGGTCGGCTCCCAGCATAGGAAATACGAAATTTGCGTAGCTGTGAACGTGTTAGCAGGAATTAGAAGTTATGTAATAAAACAATAAGTTATGTAACAGGTTACAAGTAAATTACCGATTTAAAGTAAAGTGATCACATGTGTCCCTTGGCTTCTAAGCTAAACAGCTCTTCTACGAATTATTTTTTTTCGCCACTAGATCTCAGCACATGATAGACTTACAGTTATATTCCTTTGCCACAAACATTTTAAAGTGTTGGACAGCCAGTTTCTGCATTTAACTCCATTATTCAGTCACTTGTACCCCTTGGCTTTTCAGCCCTTCATATACAAGACGGAGTAGTTGTAATTGTTACCCAAGTTACAAAAAGCAGACGTATAAAGAGCTTCCCAGTTTTGAATATAAGCATGGTTTTTTAAGTTGTATGTTTTATGTTTCTTTTTTCAAATAAATTATTGTTTATCGATTTACTTGTAATACACGCTGATCATCCTATTTGTTAATAGGTGTAAAGTAAAAGTGTTAATAAAAACTAAAAAAAACTAAAAATAAAATACAATAAACGGTACCAGGAACTGGCACATACTTTCTCACAAATACATTTAAATTACTAAACAGATTCACTGTGACTTGTAGGGTGGGGTAGGAGTGTTTTTTTATTAAAGTTGGAGATTAACTAATAAATATTATTATTATTATTACTATTATCTAGAGAGAAAACTATTCGATCGATTTCGAAAAAATTTGCACCAAACACGTCAATTAGGTCTTCATAGATGGACGTAAAATGGTTTTGAAATTTTTTTTTAAAACAACCCGCTTTATGGCCAAAAAACCCCCCCAAAACAGTTATTATTATTATTAGCTAAACGAGAATTTTTAGAAAGATGCTGGTTGTTTAATATGGTAGGGCACATTAAAGGCTACAAATAAGCCAAATTTTATCAAAATCGTTAGAGCCGTTTTTTAATAAAAAAATAATAACTGATTTTTGGGGGTTTTTTGGCCAAAAAGGGGGTTGTTTTTCAAAATTGTTCAAAACCCTTTTTCGTGCATCTATACAGGCGTACTGGACATGTCTGGTGCAAATTTGGTTGAAATCGATCAAATAGTTTTCTCTCTAGCTTTGTATACTTTTATTAAAGTAGGCGATTAACTAATAAATATTATTATTATTAGCTATAGAGAAAACTATTCGATCGATTTCGAACAAATTTGCACCAAACACGTCAATTAGGGCTTTATAGATGCACGTAAAAACGTTTTGAAAAATTTTGAAAAACAACCCCCTTTATGGCCAAAAAAACCCCAAAAATCAGTTATTATTATTATTACTAACTAAACGAGAATTTTTAGAAAGATGCGGGTTTCTGTATATCGTAGGGCACATTAAAGGCTACAAATAAGCAAAATTTTATCAAAATCGTTAGAGCCGTTTTTTTATAAAAAAATAATAACTGTATTTTTGGGGGTTTTTTGGCCAAAAAGGGGGTTGTTTTTCAAAATTGTTCAAAACCCTTTTTCGTGCATCTATACAGGCGTACTGGACATGTCTGGTGCAAATTTGGTTGAAATCGATCGAATAGTTTTCTCTCTAGCTTTGTCTACATGCAGACATACATACAGACATAAATACATACAGACATACATACATACAGACATACACACAGACATACAGACAGACATTTTGTACAAATCACTTTTTTGGACTCAGGGGGTCCCAAAACTGATATTTCCACAAAAATCTCAACATCGATTTTTTTTGCGATCACTATACTTTCTCTATACTATAGTATAGTGGAAAGTAAAAAATAGTATACATGTATTTTAAAGTATAAAACAAATAAGTCTTTTAATGGAAAAGTAGATAAAAACTACTTTGATCTAATAATAATAAGTATTATTAATTTGTCGTCAACACGCATGTGCTAGATGCACTGCTTTAATACGTAGCATAGGGAACCAGTAGACGATTGTACATTGTACCTTACATTAACTGAACATTTTTTATTATTTATAAAATGTTTGTTGAAGTTAATGGACGAAATTAACTGTTTGAATAGTTGTTTATTGTTTTCAATTCGTTTTGTTAACATCGTTTTTCAAAATAAACTACTTAGATTTACAAGCAATTAACCATATCTAACATTTTCAACATGGTAAGTTTACAGAGCCTATAATTTAATATCTTAATCAAAGTCCTGAAATTTCTTTTGGAAAACAAAACAAAATATCATACATTTTAATCATAGGCCTACTTAATTCAACGATTTTAACCCCGAATATTGTATTTTAAATTCATTTATTTAGATAAAACTATATTATTGTTCATTTTAAAATTCAGTTAATTTTTCATCGTTAATATGACTAAATTTATAATTCAGTGGAAGTTGAAACATTTATGATGAAATAGCAATTATTTAGACCCCAGAGTCCAAAATAGTTATTGATATTTTAAAATATAGTTTTATATACGCAAGCTTAATTTATTTCTTATCTGTAAAGAATAAAGTACAAAATTAATTGAAATAGTATTATTTATTTTTTCCACGTCTTTATTAACTCGCTTTCTTGTCTGTTCGGTAAACATTTTGCAATCGGTTTTAAACTAACTTTCCGATGAGCTGGAGACTTGAAACTTTCAACTCGGCTTAGAACTGGATGACAATGCAATATTAACTTACTTTCTTCTCAGTCTGTCTGTAGATACTTGTAAGGGTTGAAGGGAGTAAGTTATATGTCGTGGAGAAAACTCAAACAACAGTTCATATCATTTGCAGTGCATGGAATAAAGTTGTTAGTGTCTTAGGTGAACTACACATGCGTCAATGAATTATCTATTTCACTTTTTTCTCTTTTAAGCTTACAACTATTTTCATAGCTATTAAAAATTCGACAATCCAAAATGCTCATTATAATCTTTTTGTAGTTAGGAATCTGTAGGGGCTAGGAGAAATGATTTCATAATTTTTGAAGCATAAACTTCTATAGGCGCACTACGCCCGAAAAATTTCTATACATGTGTGTAGCAGAGTATATAGTTTTCTTGTTGCTGGGGGTGAATCGGATTTTACCGTCACGCGTTTCACCATGCATTTTGTGAAACGCTCCTAAAGTGAAACGCTGTATGCCATCTGTTTGATAAAATTTCTAGTCTTGTCGAGATTCGAACCAGCATAATCCATCACCAAAGACTAGTCTTAGCCGGTTAGGCCTCAATCGCATTGCTAATTTAGTATATTTAAGTTGGGTGTATAAGTGTAACAGATTGCCCTAAATCATAGGCTTAATATGTTAATGTTAATACAATGTACAGTTTAATTATCAATACCACTGAAATATGGACATTGTGCTTTCTAATTTTGTAAGTTGTTTAAAAAAATGAACATTAAGCTTCCTCGTTTCGTAATTTGCGTTAAAATGTTTACATTTCTCCCGTGTGGTGTTAAGCACAAAATTAAATTTTTTTCCGTTTTAAAAACTAGGTATTGTAAAAAAAACATTTAATTAAATTATTATAATTGCTTTTAGGACAGGTTTTTGAATTACTAGTATATGTTAAACCTGAGTTTTACCCTATTACAATTTGGCCTGTAGTAGGCTACTTGCTCTTTTCCACTTTCTCGATTTTCTTTTATAATATTCTTCTTCAATTTTTGTTGGTTCCTTTGTCTTGTTTTAGGCTTTCTCTTCTCATTCATAGGAGTTACTTCATCAGATCCTTCCTATTTACGCTATACGATTCACCTAAGGGACCAAACTAAAAAACTTGTGACGTAGTAGCTGGATTGTTATCAAAGTTACTTGAAGGTAGTGAAAGAAGTCGTCGAATCTTGAAATGTAACTTCAGTACCGGAGCGGTTACCTTAAAATAATCGTCGGTTTATTTCCAACTTTTGTGCTTTTAACGTCAGTTTTTTTTTGCGAAGGAATAAACTTGTGATAGGTACTAATAATGGAAGAACTATATTTAGATAAGCTTTCAGAAATCGAGCCGGCATCATCAAAAGTAGTTTTTTAATTTAACTTCTTCCCCATCTAACTGCCGTTTTTTGTCAGGTGGTATGTATTCCTCACCACAGCTATTTGATCAATCACAAACTAATTGATCTATCACTCATTGTAAAACAACTTAGTCGTAACACATACACAATTCCAGGACCACTCAGATATAACCCCCAATACTGGTGTCACAGTGAGCAACAACAACAACAAACAACAGCTGTTATGCACATAGCCCTACTTATTGCCAACTTTTGCAGATAAAACTAAATTTCAATCACAATATTTCCCAAGGTGATGAAACATCAAAATAGACAAAACTACACTTAAATCTTCAAGTCTTAAGTATAAAATATAGAAATCCACAAAAACTACAGCTAGAACACTCTGGTTCTCACATCTTGATATAAAACACAAGTCTTGTTTATAAATAAATATTCAAACCACTTCAAAAGTATTGCTGGTGATAAATAATTCCATCATTTTCAGGCAATTACTTTCACCAATAAAAATAAAAACTACTGTTCAATTAATTCCAAATAGTGAATCTAATATCAAAATGATTAAAGCAAATATTAACTGTGAATATCTAAACAATTTATGGTAAAGATCAAATTAGTTTAAAACAATAAATTATTTTTCGAATTATTTTTGTATTTTTAAACATTGATTATCGCAACATTAGTGTTGTAAAACTAAATTCTTTGTGTAGAAAATACTTAGCATTGGCTTGATTACAGGTACTAATCAAAAAGAACGTGACCAGATTGTGTGAGAAAGGACAGCTCTGAAAAGACAAAGAAATTCTACATTTCTTCCCTTTGTTCATAGAGTAATTTGAATCTATTTGAACAGTACATGCCCTGAGTGAAACAAAGTTTTAATTTTCTACTAATTGGATGAAAAAAAAAGTATCGTTTTACACCTACGAAGCTTGAAAGTGGTTTAAAATTTACAAAAAAGTAATTTAGAAACATACACAATATACATTGAATAGATGTGAAATAAAAAGAAAATTACTGCACCACTAAAGGAAACGTCTATTGTTGGGGACCATCAACGGAGGAAGTTTTACTCAATTTGCCAAGAACAAAAGAGCTAATTTATTGCAACCTCACTTGAAAGGAAAAAATATTTAAATATAAAAGTAGGAATTTAAACATAATTAAAAATAATACATTCTTCTCAGACAGAAAATAATTTTAAGTTTGTCAAATAAATTATCATTGTTGAAGAGCCAAGTTCTAGCCAATTTAGAAAACATTGACAGAAACCACATTTACAATAGCTGCAAGAGCGTTATAACAGCAAAATCCTCGGCTAACACTGTCTCTCAAAAATCAAGAGATAAACTGGTGAAATCAATTAAAACTTGGTCAAAAATGTGAAAATGGCATCTACTGTATTATCAAATGAAAAACTAAAGTCAGAATAAAATACAAAATGATAAAGACATACGAGAAATGCATTAAACAAATTGTATTGATGATTAGCAAAGCATTGTAACTACTGTATTGTACATTATTTAACGCTAGATTACTTGAGTAAAAATTTTGTCACGGGATTACTTATGTATCGTAAATTTGACTACTAACAAATATTTATTTTTTTTACAGTTCTAAAATAATTTTGTAATTATTTTTTAAATTGTAATAGTATCCTAGGGCTACGTTCGTGGATTAAAAAAAGAGTTATACATCAAACTATTCAATTTAAAAAAAATAAAAATAAAAATAAAAAAGACTACTTTTTATTTAAAAACTAGCTGACCCGTACGGCGTTGCCTGTGGTGGTTGGTATTTTCAGTCTTTTTAACGTAATTGTATTCTTTTTAAGTGTTCAGTCAGTGAGTGGTATTTGGCTTTTATATATCTTAAATAATTAGCCCAATAATTATTGTTTTAGTTAATTGTAGGCCTAACCTAAAATTATATTCAGTTTTTGATCCAAATCAGTTGTTGATCAAAATCAGCTGTTTTAAGCTTTTGCATACGAACAGCTGTTTTTTGTGCCCCTGATAAAATCAAAAGAAATCTTTCTTCTTCTTCCTTAAGATTGACCTTCCATAAGATTAACATTGAAACTTTGAGGGAAACTGGGGCGTAGCCCTAATGTCCTAGGACTTCGGTAAATGGCCTAAAACCTTCCCAGGGTTAACCTGTGTTACTATGCAAAATTTCAAAGCAATCGGATGGACGGTTTGGTAACGCATAAAGGACAAACATACAAACAGACAAACGTACAAACAGACAAAGGTACAAACCGACGGACATACATTGAATTATATATATATAAATACAAAAAAAAAAAATTGAAAAAAAATAAAAATCGTATACAAATTTTGTATATATTTTTTAAACACATAGTTATGGTAAATACTTGAGTTGTAATACATTTTGTTAGTAAAATTCAAAGTTTTTTCTCTATGGGTTTGGTATTAATTAAAAAGTTACACTGTCACTTATGTATCGTCAAATTGACTACGCGAGTTCAAGAAAACAAGGATGCGTACTACTTTTAACAACGGAACTGTGCAACTGACATCTATGGTTGGAGGGGGGAAGGTAGTGAGAGAGAGGTTAAAAACACGCACGTATTTTGTCAGATACTGCGATTTTACAAATGGTGCATCGTAATTTTGACGACACATAAGTAATTTAGGGTTAAGAACCGACACAGAAAGCTCAGCTATTTTTTCTTCTCTTTCAGCAGAACTGTTCTGTTACCGAAGGTTCTGGGTAAATTCTACTATCTCCCCTTCCCAACCTAGTATAACTAGTATATTATTCGACAGTTAAGGTTTTGACAGTTGGTTTTGTTATTATAGCAGATTCTGCGTGGTATTAACAAAAGAAAACTAACAGTGCAAATTTGAGGCCTGTATCTCAACCCTACTACAAATTTAAAACGAATGTTCACATTTCAGGGGTTATCATATACAAATTTTGAGCTGCCAATATTTCCAATTTTTGAAACGGGAGCAAAGTTTCCCCATACGTAAAAAGTCCATCCCAATACTAAATAAACATTAATTGGATTTGGCTCTTCACCATTTACTCACTAAAAAGTTCTAAGGACTTGAATCATTCTCGCCTTTAACCGTAAATAACTTAAGATAGTAATAAGATAGAGACCTCTAGTTTTCTAAATTTACATTCTTGTACCAATACCTTTAAAATGAGGGGTCACAAGGCAGGGGTTTAAAAATTTTAAAATGTTGAGCTGCCCCCAAAATTTTCTATTTTGGAAATGGTAACAGCGTTGTCTTTTGCGTAAAAAAGTACACGTTTAAGCCTAGTAAACATTACCTGAGTTTGGGGTTTTTCCAATTACTCGCTCAAAAGTTACAGGGGTGTCTCCAGACTTTTAGTTCAACCTGTATAACAACTTTAAACTTGTTTCATATTATGCATACTAAAGGAATTATGGGTTTCGGTTACCTTTAACCTTTATTTTTACACAGCTTGAGTTAATGGTTCTCATTAAACTGAATTTGTTTGGTAATAGCCTTTAGAGATATGATAACTTTCTACTTGTTACCAAGAAGATTTTAGTGATTTTCATAAAATCTTCCTCTTTTATTTTCTAACGGGCCCATTTTGTCCACTAACGAACTTCTCCATGGCAGAACGAGGTATGTCTATTAAAAACCAAGATTTTTTTCCACTTCATAAACAAACCCGTCGGAACTGGCTACGGGCACATGCGTGGGGACCTAATGAAAACATAATTTGTATTACTTAAAAAACTAAAAGTGATTCAGATTAACACGGACAAAGTTTGCATCTTGCCATATTGCCGCAGCGTTACCAAACATGTCCCAAAATGCTCTAATACGTAAAATCATCATTTTAAATTCTATTTCGAAACGTCTTAAAAAAATTAATCAGAAAATATATTTCACAAAATTGTATGTAATTCTGAACAGAAAATAAAACACTTTAACCCTACAAGCGGCAGACAACACTTGTGTAACGTCTGATTGTATCGAATATTTCACCCACTAGAAATCATCCAATCGCAATAAAACAAAAACCGTTGGAAAGGAACTTATTTAAACTTTAATGTTTGTATTTACAAATTTGTTCTACAACGTATATTTACATATGTAATCATCTGTTTAAAATTTTACTTTTCTATATCAATTATTGATGTCGCTCAAGAAAGCAATAAGAAATTACACAAAAATGTCACCAGGCTCAATATCGCCCGACAGAAATATTTATACAACATTATAAAGATACCTTTAAGTTACTAAAGATTTGAATTTTCTAAAACTGCCTTCCAATCAGACGTCACTTTTATAGTTTCAAAAATACAAAGGTTTCTGTCAACTTTTGCAATTGGACAGTTTTCAACCAATGAAACAGTACAGTTTGTATTCGATATATCTCTTACAATTCGATATATTGGTATAGATATGTGTATATCCATTTGTAGAGAAAAGTCCAATCTTTCGTATGGTGTAAAGCAAACCAGATTTACTGCAACGGTTTTATTCGCACAGTCCTGGGGAATGCAGGCGATTGGAAAATTAAAAACTCGACTTTCTCACGCTTGTGGAAGCGACCGTTGTAACTGTAAGTCACACGGTATCTTATGTAGGATTCGTACGAGAGTGTTTTTGTTCCATTGATATAATTTTGTGATTCAAGAACACTAAGTCAAACACCTTTATGAAATAATAATTTACACGTATACAGTTCAATTCTTTGATTTATTCTCTACACTTTGTTATAATAATATTTCATTTTTGGGCACAGAATACAGTATATTCCTAAATTACTACTCAAACTAGGCCTAGTTTTGTTAGAAGTCTTGTAGTAGGAACATAAAAAGTGGTGTTTGCAAATTAAGAAATTTTAAATTGGTATATATTTTTATGCAGTTATAATTAGAAATAAATTACAAACTTTTGTACATATTTTGAAAAAAATTACCAAAATTTTGTACATTTTAAAAAAATTCCAAAAATGTTTACTACTTTTTACGTAGGTCTAAAGTTGAACTTTTTCGTTTTGTTTGAACATATTTTTTTTTTGATTCTTGAGCTAATAACTTTGTAAATTTTAAATCATTACATTTTTTACTGGCATATATGAATTCTTTGAACCTTTCTCTACAAAAAAGCGATAAAACACTTTTGGATTTTGATATAATTACTATGTATTTGGCGAATTATTGAAAAAATGCTTGCAAACGCCAAAAAATCCATTTTAATTAACACTGTCGCTTCTAGGGTTAAACTTAAACTCAATTCACAATTTCTTCAATTTACAAGAATTAATACTAATGTATATTTTTAATAATATTGAACTGCACATGCGAACATATATACACAAGATTGACGGACTCTGTTACTCCTATACTTTTACAATTACGTACATAAAAATGTATATAACAAAACAGGAACACGATCATATTGAACTTAACAAACTTATATAAAACACTAGCTGACCCGTACGGCGTTGCCCGTGGTGGTTGGTATTTTCAGTCTTTTTAACGTAATTGTATTCTTTTTAAATGTTCAGTCAGTGAGGGGTATTTGGCTTATATATATAGAGGTCTTAACTAATAAAAGCACTATTGTCATAATAATAAAAGATCTGAAATTATGATTTTAGTAAATTTAATCCTCCCAAACCCCTCCTAAAATGTTGAAATTTTTCATACCCTTTCTTAGTGAGCACCTATGGTCCTAGACTAGAGGAAGCTACATACCAAATTTCATTCCAATCCGTTCGGTAGTTTTGAAGAAATCGTGATTTAATAACTTTGATCCCCCCAAACCCCCCCTAAAATTTCGAATCTTTTAAAACCCTTTTTTAGTGAACACTTATGGCCCTAGAGAAAGCTACATACCAAATTTCATTCCAAACCGTTCTGTAGTTTTGAAGAAATCGATTTTTAATAACTTTGATCCCCCCAAACCCTTCCTAAAATTTCGAATTTTTTCAAACTCTTTCTTAGTGAGCACCTATGACCCTAGAGGAACCTACATACCAAATTTAATTTCAATCCGTTCGGTATTTCGCTTTTATATATATAGATAAATACTTAATGTTCACTGTACTTTACATCAAACTACAAACTCGCATACTAGACTAATACACGAGTACATTTTACGCATCGGTATATTCACTAATTATACCGCCATTATAGCAGACCCTACCACCCAATAACGATGCAAAGTTAATAAAGTACCAAATGGCCAGCAAAAACTAATCCGGAAATTAATGCAAAATAATGCCAACACTAAATATTAATAATATATATTTAATAACTGATTTGAAACTATTGTATTTTTCAATATACCATTATTTAAATACTAAATACTACTACTAAATTTAAGTACATTTTGTTCGATAATCCTTATTACGAACAACATCCTTCATTCTTATATAAACAATTTGCAAAAAATCTAACTTTTAAACATATTCAAGTTGGTTACAGTAATTAAGTTCTTTTGTTTAACATAAATAAATACAAAATACCCTGAAGTTCTAACTTATACAGTCTTTAGTCACAATATGTTTACCAGTGAGAATTTTCAATTCAAAATTGAATTAGTAAAACGTGCTCAAGCTGGCAGCACTATTCTCTTTCCTTAAAGAAAGGCCGTTGCCTGAAAACATATGCTGATTTTCATGGTGGTGTTTTGTATACATCGAAAAAATGGTGTTCAAAATCATACCGAAGCTGTGAAAATTTAGAATATAATACATTCTTGTTCAATAGTAAAAGTCTAAAGAGGTAGTTTAAATCATATTTATAACTTTGAGCCGTGTAATACTGTTTGTAGTTGAATCTGATGACGTAGTAACAGTGACGATGTGAAGCAGTTTTGAACGCAAATTTCTTAGTAAAACCATTTTTGCGATAAATCTACTTACAGTATAAACTTCAAACGCAAACTCATCGAAGCACTAAATGTACAAATTTATAATTATCTTATTATCGGTTTGATAAAATAAACCTTGACTCTCTGAATTCCACAACCAATACATTTATCAACTAAAATGCGTTTCAACGACAAAGTAGCCATCTTCTTTGTATTTGGCTTATATATATAGAGATCTTAACTAATAAAAGCACTATTGTCATAATAATAAAAGATCTGAAATTATGATTTTAGTAAATATAATCCTCCCAAACCCCTCCTAAAATGTCGAAATTTTTCATACCCTTTCTTAGTGAGCACCTATGGCCCTAGACTAGAGGAAGCTAAATACCAAATTGCATTCCAATCCGTTAGGTAGTTTTGAAGAAATAGTGATTTAATAACTTTGATCCCCCGAAACCCCCCCTAAAATTTCGAATCTTTTAAAACCCTTTTTTAGTGAACACTTATGGTCCTAGAGAAAGCTACATACCAATTTTCATTCCAAACCGTTCGGTAGTTTTGAAGAAATTGTTTTTTTAATAACTTTAATCCCTCCAAACCCTCCCTAAAATTTCGAATTTTTTCAAACTCTTTCTTAGTGAGCACCTATGACCCTAGAGGAAGTTACATACCAAATTTAATTTCAATCCGTTCGGTAGTTTTGAAGAAATCGTGATTTAATAACTT
>JAGFPH010001241.1:25754-41511 GCA_018207615.1 Philaenus spumarius | reverse complement strand
GCGGCAAGTCGGTGAAGCCGGCGTTACTTACATCACGCCGTGATTCAACGCGATACTGGTTTGTAAAAAGCTCGTATTTGACGGCGCGAATCTATTTCTTGCTCTGTGAAAGCAACTAGACCTCAGATATAGTTGCGAGTGTCAGAATTATGGATGTTGCTACAACTGGCAGGAAAGCAACTCAGTTAACTTATAGTGTAAGAGACAAGTTTAAAGACTTTTTTTGCAGTGAAAATTGTTCAGTGGATTGGCAGCTCAATTTTATTAGAAAACGTGTTTAAACGCACATAGGCCTACACTCATAGTAAAACTTAGTTCTGTTTATAGCTTGGAACTTGCCTCTGAAAAATATGTAATTTTTAGGTTAAGGTGTATGGTTTGTATTCATCTACAGACATTGTCGAGCATGGCGGTAGAGTGAAAATGTATTTGGGATCCTATCCCAGTACTTTACAGTATTTTTTACACAAATTGCTATCACTCCTGAAACTGTTGACAACCTGATTCTAGCTGCGGATGTTTTCCACAATTTATTTAGAGTGGCAAAAATTCGTTGCTCCAACCAAGACGAAGATAACTTCCTCTACCTACAGAAAATTTGATACCTATAAGAGAGCTAACAACAGGAAGAAAAGGAAGCCGTTTGGCTTACTACGTACGAGAAAAGTTTAAAGACTTCTTTTGCAGTGAAAAGATTTCTGTGAATTGGCAGCTGAATGCCATTCAGAAAAGTGACTAAATCGTCAAGTACGTGATCAAACAATTTTTCTTTTTCGAAAGTGATCAGACAAACATTTTTATCAAACCTTTAACAATAATTATTTTTGTTAAATTGAACACTTTGTATTGCAAGCGTAAGTTCTTATCATTACATTAATTTTGCATCACTGTATATTTTTTGTTTGAGTCTATTACATTTATCATTAAACTAATGTGCTTTTCAAAGATACCAACATTGAGTAGTAATTGAACGTTTTTTTCTTTTACAACAATTGAGAAATAGCTACAAGGTAAACTTTAAAAATGGTACCATTAGAATAGTTTGTTTTGTGAAGGGATACCGAAGATTTTCAGACTTCCCGTTGACCTTTTACATAGTTAAGGAAATGTTTATAATATCTTTAACACATATGGCATCCCAAAGCTATAAATTTTTTTTAACAAAGATGTAACAAAATGTTTTAATTTAAAATCTGTAAACTTCCTTTAAAAATGTATGTAATTTATTTTTGAAGCATCTCATTTAATAATAAAGTAAAAACTTTTAATTTGTTCTACACAAGGAAAAATGATGTTTCCCTTTGGCTTCACCATGTAGTATGTACCATTGCGTACCATTGCTGTGCATCACGATGTTTCATCTTTGGTTTTTAGGTAAGGCTTAATATTTGATTTTTGTTAATTCACAGTTTAAACAATACAGTTAAAAACAGACTTTCTCTCCCAAGTTCCTCGGAAATTTGTTTCCAAATATTGTTTTTTTCCCATGACATCTTTTTAGTTTTTTTTAGGAAAAATCGTAGAGAACTGGATTATTTTGAACCAGATCTATCAACTTATCATCCAATTCACTCGTGAAATCCTTAGACTCCATAATGCTTAGTAATACACAATAAAATAATAAGTTAATACAGCTAAATATTTCACAGCAATTACAAAAACAAATTGCTTAAAGAAATTAAAAGTAGTATATTGCGCAGTGAAACAACGCCGTGAAACCACGCCGGAATAGACTGAGACCTATCCAGAGCGTACCACTCTGAGATATCACGCCGGACCTTCGAAAAGCTGACGCGACGTCGGCAGCCGGACGTGGTCTAAGAAACCACGCCAATGCTCTTGCATTCACTCTGTTCTAGCGTTGACGTGGTCATCACGTTCAACAATCGCGCCGGACGCTCGACGTGGTCTTAGAAACCGGGGCTTTAAACTCAGTTAAAACGCTTTAATATAATCGACGATTGCTACGTAAATACTAAAGATAAGTGAACATGGCTTTTAGATATGAAACAATAAACTCTTTGGCAACATATCTCAACAGAAAATTTTTCTCTGACCAAATAACAAAATTTTCGCTCGCATGTCAAAAATGTAATGTTCGTTTGTTTTTGAATTAAATTTATGTTTCAGAAAAAAACATTTTTCTCGCTAGACAGTGTTAAGTTTTGTACGTTTAAAGCACACTGTTACCTTCAGCAAGGTTTGGTCCTTCTAATTGTGAAGTTTCCTAATTTTTGAACGATGTTTAGAGGTACGAATGACGTGATATGTTAAGCGGTGTCGATTGCTCGAGCGGTCTTGCCGAGTTTTCGCCGCTAATGGCGGCTTCTACCGGCCTCATTGCCCCGCATGCATTCATTATAGGGAAATTCACTCTGTATAACTCTGTCCTCTCTGTAACCAAAACAGTCAATTCAATGATGTATAAAGCAAAATTCATTATATAGTATCGTACTTTTGTCTGTAAAATAAATAATCACCAACCCAAAAAGGACATGGGAACATTTGCGTGTTAAATGCCATTGTACGTATTTGTTGTTTTCAAAATGTCAGCGACAAAGTTTTGTATCTTCACTTAGACCAATTATTGGTCACTAGTTTTTTTTCGATGTTTTTTTATCACTATTTTCCAACTCGATGTCGGAAGAGATTTAGAAGTTGACAAGAAGCCCACATTGGTGACAAATATTTTTAAGATGTATTTAAGTGAAACTCATTTTGGTGTAATATTACAAATTGACCTGCATCAGACGAAAAGTGATTCCTTCCATTCTCCGACTTCAACCAGTCTACACGCATGCGTAGTGCGTACTGTGTAAATAAGTAGCATTTCTCTAGCCACAGTAGAATGAGTTGGCCTGATCGAGACGAGAGTTGAAACGGTTCCCCTTCAACCGTCAGTAGAGAAGAAAGAGAGGGAGAATCATTTTCACTCTCTCCTTCGCTTACGTCACAAAAAGTATAGCCTACGCGCATGGGCTGCGCGTACTGTATCAATACGTAGCATAGGGTGTAACGGTACATTTTTTACCGGTGATTTTTTTTCAAACAAAGGCCAAGTACAAAGGATAACGAAATTCCCCGGCCTATACGTTTGATGCGAGAGTCTAAGAAATTTCCCTGCGGTGCGGGAGAAAGAGAAAATCCCCACTCCTAGCGCATGCGCAGAAGACGTACCGATCTAAGGAGGTCACGGCAACCAGAAGAAAGGTCTGTCTCTCATATCACCGACTCTTGTACAGGTAAGACCTTCTCTAGGCTAAGCACACGGTGCGATAAACCTTATAATAATTTACTATTCTAAATACGTAGAATATTTTTCATTGCGTTACACTACTTGCTACTGCTTGCCGATACTTGCACGATTTGGCATGATTGTGTAGTTAGACCTAGTTATTATTACAGTACTAACTATTTATTGTACACGGCCTCTATTGGTATATATTTTAGCTACGTTTACGAAATAGATTACTACACAAGTAATTAAATATTTTAAAATAAAATACTTTGAATTAAAAATAGTTTAGATAAATAAACTAAATATTTTTCTAAACCGACGCTAAACTTAGACTACCTTGAACTGCATTCGAAAGACGGTTCGTAGGCCTAAACTAAATATTTCTATAGATCGATTCGAAACCTAGCTTACCTTGAACTGAATTCGAAAGACGGTTCTTAAGCCTGCATCAAACGTTCTATTTAAATATTTTTCTAAACCGACACTAAACTTAGCCTACCTTGAACTGCATTCGAAACACGGTTCGTAAGCTTGCATCGAACGTTCTATTTAAATATTCTTCTAAACCGACACTAAACTTAGCCTACCTTGAACTGGATTCGAAAGACGGTTCGTAAGCTTGCATCGAACGTTCTATTTAAATATTCTTCTAAACCGACACTAAACTTAGCCTACCTTGAACTGAATTCGAAAGACGGTTCGTAAGCTTGCATCGGACGTTCTATTTAAATATTCTTCTAAACCAACACTAAACTTAGTCTACCTTGAACTGAATTCGAAAGACGGTTCGTAAGCTTGCATCGAACATTCTATTTAAATATTGTTTCTAAACCGACACTAAACTTAGCCTACCTTGAACTGCATTCGAAAGACGGTTCGTAGGCCTAAACTAAATATTTCTATAGATCGATTCGAAACCTAGCTTACCTTGAACTGAATTCGAAACACAGATCGTAAGCCTGCATCGAAAGTTCTATTTAAATATTTTTTTCTAAACCGACGCTAAACTTAGCCTACCTTGAACTGCCTTCGAAAGACGGTTCGTTGGCCTAAACTAAATAGTTGTAAGTAGATATTTCTAAAAATTAAATAGTTTTCTGTCAAGCCGAACCATAGGTATTCTATTATTTCCTATCCGACCCGGTTAGCTCAACCCTCACCAGCTACGACGTGTAGGGAAAACAACACCAAAAAAGGCGATGATGAAAATAAGTCTGTATTAGTCCTTGTCGACTAAATACAACTAACTGACCCTTACACCAACCAACACCTACACACGCACTCTCTACACCCCTACCACAAAACCATCTACTTAGACACCGTTATTAAATCACTTAGACCCCTGGAACGATCCCAGCTAAGCTGCAACTATTCTGGCACCGGTATCGTATAACTTTTTACTGGCTGTATCCCCAAGAATCGAATTATTGTATCGATTACCGGATTAATCATCACAAGGGAACCAGTAGACATTTGCGTGTTATACTGTACAATAGTGGACCGGGCAATGCTTCGCTATTGCTTGATTTACCTAACCTAAAATTATATTCAGTTGATGATCCAAATCAGTTGTTGAGCAAAATCAGCTGTTGATCAAAATCAGCTGTTTTAAGCTTTTCATACGAACAGCTGTTTTTTGTGCCCCTGATAAAACCAAAAGAAATCTTTCTTCTTCTTCCTTAAGATTGACCTTCCATAAGATTAACATGGCAACTTTGAGGGCCACTAGGGCGAAGCCCTTAACATACATTGAGCTCATTTTAAGGGAAGCACAAATTCAGAGTTAGCTCTGTAAAATGACACCAAAAACATCAAAATCGGTTAAAAACTCTAGGAGGAGTTCTACTCACAAAATAACCCCCAGCAAATTAATTATTTAAAGATTATCTGAAAACGTTTTAATATTTATTTAGTTTATATTGATGTAATAAAGCTAATGGAAGAAATAAGCCGTTTAAAGAGGGTGATTCAAAACTATGCAGCGATCTCTCGGTAGCTCATTCTATAGCTAAAAATAAGAAAAAAAGTTTATATAAACTTACGCCCGAAAACGCTCGTTTTCCATATATCCACCATTTTGATTTCGTACAAAATAATTCATATCTATAGAAATGTTTGACTAATTGAGTTCAAACCTGGCATGAAGTTTAACCTAGTAATGATATATCTCAAGAATAATAAGAGAATAAATCCAATCATGCGTTTCAAAATGGCTACCGTTTAAAAATTTCAAACCTAAACTACTTAAAAACTATAAATTTTAACAGCAAAATTCAAGACACCTTTTTTGCAGCCCTTTTGATTCCCTATCGGATGGTCTCACGATCAAAACAATCGGATTAAAGATTAAGTTAAAGATAATTACAGTTTCTGTGTACATACAATATTGTTGTGTTTACTGTAGTGTTGTTATGGATGCCGGATTGAAAAATATTATTGCACATAATCTATTATCCTTCATCCGATTGTTTTGACTGCGAAACCATCCGATAGAGAATAAAAAGGGCTACTAAAAAAGTGTCTTGAAATTTTTTGTTAAAATGTACGTTTTTAAAGTAATTTAGGTTTGAAATTTTCAAACAGCCACCATTTCGAAACGCATTATTTGATGGAATCGAATATTTTTCTTGAGATAAATTATTGTTAGGTTAAATTTCTTACCACGTATTAACTCAGTCAAACCGTTCTCTAGATGTGAATTATTTTGTAACATAAACAAAATGGCGAATATCTGGAAAACGAAGGGTATTCGGGCCTATGTTTTTATGAACTTCTGTTCTTATTTTAGTTTTAGAATGAGCTTCCGGGAGATTGCCGCTTAGTTATGAATAGTTTGAATAGTGTTTTGATCGTTTTCAATTATTTTTCGTTTGCTCCCATCTTCAAAAGAACTACGTCAACCATATCTAAGTGAGTCTACGGCGTTACGGATTTTCAACATGATAAATGCAGAGAGCATTTGATTTATAATTTAATATTTGTATCACACGTCAGCTATCATACAAAATAATTTCCTCTTAGATTATGAATCAATAGAAATGTATGAATAAAATATTTATTTCATTTAGTTAAGAGAGCAATTAAATTTCACATAACCATATCCTAACCCTGAAACAATAATCAGTCTACAAATGCAAAGGAAGCAGTCCATAAAATGAATTAATGCGACCTATTTCTTTGAATTCTACAACTTATAAAGAAATTATATAGTTTTAAGAAGTACAAGCTTTAAAAGTTGAAACAGCTCTTTGATGTAAGTACTTTGGTTATGACCGAATTCTAAAAATAATTATTCAAACGTTTTAAATTATTTGACGTCAATGCAGATATATTTCGCCTGGATATTTTTGCATTTGGGGTGTGAATAACGAAAAAGGATTGAGTTTGAGGTAACGTTTTATAATTCTAATAAATTGAGCGACATTAAATAGTTTCAAAGCCGAGAAACTACATTTTCATTTCTTTAGAAGACCCGTTTAATAGAAATAAATTATTAAAACCACGAAGTTGAAATTAAAAAAATAATAAATGATAAAAGAGAAAATAACAATTTCGTAATTAACTTTAAAACATGTGTCACCAACTTTGGTTTGGTTCAACACATCCCTTACGTTATTTATAAAAGGCGCGAATGGGGAAGTAATAAACGGTACCAGAAACTGGAACATAATTATTAACACGTGCACTGCTAAGGACGCACAAGTGAGCTTGACACTGAACATTATGAGAAGCGGCCGACGCACAGTGCATTGCCTGCCAACACCATATTGGGAATATTTTCAATACACAGAGCATTTCGTGCTTCCCACGCCAACCCCCTTGTTGGGGGTATTTTCATACAAAATGAATTGTATGCTTCGCACGCCAACCCGGATATTCAGAGTATTTTCAATAAACAATGCATTGCGTGCTTCGCACGCCAACTCCCGTATGTAACCCCAACAGTGACTTCATAATTGTATTAAAGTAGGAGAGGGGATAGTACATTAAAGTAGGAGAGTAAGTAATAAATATTATTATTATTATTAGCTAAAGAGGAAACTATTCTATCGATTTCGAAGAAATTCGCACCAAACACGTAAATTAGGCCTGTATAGATGCACGAAAAAAGATTTTGAAAAATTTTGCAAAACAACCCCCTTTATGTCAAAAAAATCCAAAAATCAGTTATTATTATTATTAAGTTAATAGCTATACGATAATTTTTAGAAAGATGCTGTTTCTTCCATATGGTAGGGCACATTAAAGGCTACAAATAAGAAAATTTTTATCAAAATCGTTAGAGCCGTTTTTTTATAAAAAAATAATAACAGATTTTTTGTGGGGTTTTTTGCCTAAAAATGTGTTTTTTTTCA
This sequence comes from Philaenus spumarius, assembly GCA_018207615.1. NCBI lineage: Eukaryota > Metazoa > Arthropoda > Insecta > Hemiptera > Aphrophoridae > Philaenus > Philaenus spumarius. Next base: position 33,918 of record JAGFPH010001241.1, on the reverse strand, counting down.
AAAAATTTTAAAACCATTTTTCTTGCATCTATACAGGCCTACTTGACATGTTTGGTGCAAATTTGTTTGAAATCGATCGAATAGTTTTCGCTCTAGCTTTGTATACATACAGACAGACATTTTGTAAAAAACACTTTTGGGACCCAGAAAGTCACAAAACGGATATTTCTACAAAAATCTCAACATCTATTTTTTTGCGATCACTATAATTTCTCTATTCTATAATATAGTGAGAAAGTAAAAGGGTGAACACTCGTAGTCTATAGGGCCTTGCATTATAAGGATAGTTTTACCTCTATCTCTAGCCTATATATATATATACATATATATATATGTTTAAAGCGTGTAGTATACTTTTGTTGCTAATGTGTCTTAGGTACCCTATGAAATAAACGTAAAATTTCTTTGATCAAAGATTTTCCATTGAAAAAATTTTACGATTATTTGACGAAATAATCAAACTTTGATAAATCTCTGACATGTTGTAAACTTTGACAATGATTTTCAAAACGAATAAGAATAAAGTACTAAAATATTAATATAGTACGCATATTTTTAGGTAACCTCATAACCTCAAAATATACGTTTTTTTCTCCATTGTTGTATCTGTAGCCATATACGTTTTTTTTCTGTTTTCAAAAATATATATTCCAAATTTCCTTTCCTTTTATAATTATAATAAGATGGCAAAATTGACTTGGAATGTTAGCGTTATGAAAACTCATAACTTTACATTAGAAAAAGAAGAATATCTGTGGAACATTCAAACGAATGTCTACAAAAACCGCAATGCAAGGCAAAATCCTTTAGAACAAATTACAAAAGTTTTGCAGTCTGTAATAAAAGGGTTGGCAGTATAGCCTTTGTTTGTGTTTTTTTGTAAAACATTAAAGAGACTTTGATTATGGTTGCTTTATTGTAAAAGTATTTTTATAAGTTTTTTTAGATTTGTTTTTGAAATCTTAAAACCCGGTATAATATGAACCACGATCTTTCAACTGTAATTTTTTAATAATAATAAAATAATAAACCGAAACATAACCCTAAAATATATCTAGTTAATAACTGAATTGATTAAAGAAATTGGACAGGTGTAATATGTTTTCTTTGACAAATCTTTGTCAAAGATCTCATCAAAGATCTTAGACAAAAGTTTGACCAAATATCTGACGAATAAATTTGATATTCCCCTAAGCAATAATTATTTCTATCGTAAAAATACTATTATGAATTTTAGCACATGTACCTAATCAAATCTTGTATGAGGAGAAAATTACAGTTTTTTTAAATAAGTTAAATAAATTTCAACAGATAAATTACAAGAGGACGTGAAATATTATTTTACTTTATATTAATATTCCATTATAAGCCTATATCCTGAACAAATTTACACTCATGTTGGTGGGGAAATTACAAAAATGTGAAAATAATATAAAATAAAGTTGTTGCCTATAATTGAGTACAACAAAATTGTAGTTAAAAAAGATACTGATTGAGTAGTGGACTTGTTTTCGAAATGGAATTCGGTTGGCAAGGCGGTTTGTTGCAAGGGGAAATTCATTCAATTTCAGTAGGATTGTAAATACTCCAAACATAAAACTGTAAGGGAAACTCCATCGTTCAATTTACCCCATGCTGTATGATATTAATTACAACATATCCGGGGATCAATTTTCAATTAAAACTGTAATTATTTCCAATAAATAGCGTACAGTTGGAATATCAGATTCAATCTGATCTGTGTAAATAGCTTTATGGAACTAATTAAATATTCTTTTGTACAAAGTGTTTTAAAACGTTTTAATCGAAACCTCACAACCAATATAAGCTGGTACATTAAAACTTAAAAGTGTTATTTTATTTTTGTATTCCTGCGAACAATTTGATAAGAACAGACACATAACTATATCGTATTTTTATTTAGACTCCTATACATCTACTAGCTGACCCGTACGGCGTTGCCCGTGGTGGTTGGTATTTTCAGTCTTTTTAAAGTAATTGTATTCTTTTTAAGTGTTCAGTCAGTGAGTGGTATTTGGCTTTTATATATATAGATCTTAAATAATAAAAGCAATATTTTCATAATAATAAAGGATCTGAAATTATGATTTTAGTAAATTTGATCCCCCCCAAACCCCTCCTAAAATTTCGAAATTTTTCATACCCTTTCTTAGCGAGCGCCTACGGCTCTAGAGGAAGCTACATATCAAATTTAATTCCAATCCGTTCGGTAGTTTTGAAGAAATCATGATTTAATAACTTTGATCCACCAAACCCCCCCTAAAATTTAAAATTTTTACAAACCCTTTCTTAGTAAGCACCTATGGCACTAGAGGAAGCTACATAAAAAATTTCATTCCAATCCGTTCGGTAGTTTCGAAGAAATCGTTTTTTAATAACTTTGATTCCCCTTAAACCCCCCCTAAAATTTAGAATTTTTTCAAACCCTTTCTTAGTGAGCCCCTATGACCCTAGAGGAAGCTACATACTAAATTTCGTTCCGATCCGTTCAGTAGTTTTTGAGATATCGTGATCAGTGGGTCAGTGGATTTGGCTTATATATATATACAAGGGAAGTGATCAAGCAACATTTGGTGTAGAAAATGAATGGGATGAAGTAACCAATTACGAAACAGGGCGCTATATTAGCAGTTCAGAAGCTGCATGGAGAATATTATGCTTCGCAATTCATGAAAGGTATCCACCAGTTATGCACCTAGCTGTCCATCTCGAGAACGGTCAAAGGGTTTATTTTACCCCTGATACTGTTGTAGATAAAGTACAAAATCCACCAAAAACTACTCTCTTAGCATTTTTTGAACTTTGTAAAAAAGATGATTTTGCAAGAAATCTTTTATATAGTGAGGTGCCGGCACACTATGTTTGGAAAAATAAAACGTTTACTCGAAGGAAACAAGGTAAACCAGTTCCTGGTCATGAAGGAATCAAACGTGATGATATGATTGGTCGAGTGTACACCGTTCATCCAAACAATGCAGAGTTTTATTACTTACGCCTCCTGCTACACGAAGTTCGAGGACCTACTTGCTTCAATGACCTTAAAACCGTGTCAGGTGTTGTGCATCCCACTTATCAGTCTGCTTGCCGAGCACTAGGTCTGTTGGAGGATGACAGTCACTGGCAACATACTTTGGAAGAAGCCGCCATTTGTGACTCACCTTACAAACTAAGACAATTATTTGCAGTTATGCTGGTATTTTGTCAATTGTCTGATCCATTAAGACTTTGGGAAAACCACAAGGACAGCTTTTCTGAAGATATAAAAAGGCAGATGGAGACAGAGTTTCAAGAAGTTGAAATTAATTACTCTAAAAGTATTATTTACAACAAATGTTTAGCACTTTTAGAAGATATAGTATTTTCAATGTCAAACCAAACACTCCAAAAGTATGGCCTTCCATCACCATCTAATGACCTAAACGTCATAAGTGTCAATCGTGAATACCTCAAGGAAATTTCCTACAACACAGAGAAACTTTCTAATTTTGTTAATGAGAACCTAACTAAACTGAATACTGAACAAAAATATGTATATGAAGAGATCAAAAATAGCATAACTTCAAATAATGGAAGACTTTTCTTTCTCGATGCCCCAGGTGGGACAGGAAAAACCTTTTTAATAAATCTGTTACTTGCAACGGTTAGGAGAGACAAAAACATAGCCATTTCCGTAGCATCATCAGGTATAGCTGCAACTTTATTACACGGTGGAAAAACCGCACATTCCGCTTTTAAATTGCCTTTAAACTTAAACTCCTATGATAGTCCACTCTGTAATATTTCAAAACATTGTGATACAGCTCAAGTCCTTAAAGACTGCAAATTGATTATATGGGATGAATGCACTATGTCACACAAGAGAGGAGTAGAAGCCTTGGATAGAACGCTGCAAGACATTCGGAATAGTAAATGTATGATGGGTGGTATGACAGTACTACTCGCCGGGGACTTCCGGCAAACTCTACCAATTGTTCCACGTGGCACGCGTGCTGACGAAGTAAATGCCTGCCTCAAAACCTCATACCTGTGGCCAAAAATTACAGTTTTATCTTTAAAAATTAATATGAGAGTTCATCTCAAAGGCAACAATAAAGCTGAAGAATTCTCCAAATTACTTCTTGAAATTGGCAATGGAATGTTAGCTGAAGAAGATGGCAAAGTAAATATTCCACAAAACTTATGTAAATTTGTCAGTGATTTGAAAACGTTGTGTGAAAATATTTATCCTGGTTTGAGCGAGTCTAAATTAAAAGATACAAATTGGTTAATGGAAAGATCAATTCTCACCCCTAAGAATGACACAGCCACAATCATAAATGATGTTTTATTAGATAAACTCCCTACCAAGAAATTTAAATACAAGTCTATTGACTCTATGGTGGAAGCAGAGGAAATTGTAAACTATCCAGTTGAGTTTCTACAAAGTTTAAATCCAACAGGCCTGCCTCCTCATGATTTAAATATTAAAATTGGATCACCAATAATGTTGTTAAGGAATCTGGTACCTCCAAAACTATGCAATGGCACTAGATTGCAAGTAAAGTCTTTAAACAACAATGTGATAGAAGCAACTATTTTTACAGATTGTGGAGCTGGGGAAACTGTGTTTATACCACGCATCCCGATGATTCCTTCCGATTATCCCTTCATGTTCAAACGACTACAATTCCCAATCAAAGTGTGCTATGCAATTACCATTAATAAATCGCAGGGTCAGTCACTAAAAGTTGCAGGCATTGATTTAAGAAATGACTGTTTTTCACATGGACAATTTTACGTTGGCTGTTCTCGTGTAAGCTCTGCTAACAGCCTCGTAATTCTACAACCAGAAAGAAAAACAAAAAATGTAGTATACAAAGAAGTATTGTAAATAAACAAATTTAAATAATGTTTCCACAAACTCATTTTGTTTTTTTAAATTTTTTATTCCATCTATTGCTATATATTATTAAGTACCAACCTACCACAACTGATATAAACAAAATCGTTTACATACTGAAGGTCAATGCGAGCGAAGCCGCGGGTAATGTGCTAGTAAATAAATAAAGAAACAATAATTAAAACTCACTTACATTATTGAAACAGTGTTCATACACAATGTTCACTTAACATGTTAAAACTTTATTTAAAAAAATATTATAATCACAAATGTTTAACACGTGTTGAAGTAAATATGATTAGAAAGTAAAACTCAAGTACATTAATAAAGTAGTATTCAAACAAAGATAAATATGCTTTAACAGTATAATAAGTTTTAACTCATTACATATGAACAAACTTTTGCTGAAATTATTTATGTTTAGATCAGCTGTTTTTTAAACAATGATTAAAACATATGGCTAAGTTTTAATTCATTACACATAAACAAACTTTAGCAGAAATTATTTATGTTTAGATCAGCTATTTTTTAACATATGGCTATCAATACTTTGTGTTATCTCCAGTACCAGGAGACCGAGCTAAAGCTCGATTATGAGCAGGGCAATGATTTCAATAATTATTGAACGTTTAAAAAATATACAAACAGTTTATTTATGTGTACACCGACAAAATTATAAAATTTTAAACAGGCCTAAAATATGTTAACAACAATTAGGCCTAATTATTAATTGCAGAATTATTCAAACACTCTAAACTATGCTATAGAAATGGGGCAGGCCTATATTAAAAAAATTATTAATTTGAATTTAATTTCTATTAACTTTTACTTTTTTTCTAACAAGTTAAATTTTGAAATCAGCCATTTAATGTATTAAGAATAATTACAGGATTATGAACATCGTTATAGACCAGTTTTAAAACTGCCGTTTTCGAAAAATATTTACAAATATAAAATTTTCACTCATTAAGTTTGGGTTAAAAGATTTAATTCAGTAAAAACAACCCGAATATAAGAAACAGCTGTTCATTAATAAATATTGGATTAATGAGTTTAGAGGTTAGGCCTATAACATTAAACAACTATATAAAGGGTAAGTTTATTTAGCTGAAGTATCAGTTGCCATGGTAACTAAAAGTAGATACAACTAAAATTTTTGGGAACGGCAACTCGTAAATTAATACATTTTTACTATAAACAAATTTTGTTTTGGTAACCATTTGAGATAGAAGAAAATGTTAAATACAAAAAATGTGAATAATTTAATTCCACACAAACGACTTTCCATCAAATATAAGATCTGATCTTTGCTTTTACCGCTATGGCAAAAAATATAAAGCCATTACAAAACCGTTTTTGGGAATGACAACTCTTAAATTAGTATTTTTTCAACTATAAACTAATTTTGTTTGGTAACCGTTCGAGATAGAAAAAAATGTTAAATACAAAAGTTGTAGATAATTTAATTCCACACTAACGATTTTTCATCAAATTTAAGATCCGATCTTTTGTTTTCCCGCTATAACAAAAAATATAAAGCCATTACAAAACCGTTTTGCCAAAAACTACCCTACCCCAAAACTACCCCTAAAAATTGGAACTTTCAAAATTAAATTTCTTTAGTTGTCCTATTTACATCACCAAGTATACACATGCCAAATTTCATCTCTCTAGTTTTATGGGAAGTGGGAGAATTAGTGATGATGAGTGAGTGAGGGCTTTGCCTTTTATATGTAGAGAAGATATGGCTATCTAAACTTTGTGTTATCTCCATAAGGATTGCATTGTAACTTTGGAAGACCGTGGGGCGGAGCCCTGATGGAATATCGCAAATTCCCTTCTTAGTGCGCTTCTAGGGCTGGAGATAAACGTTCATACCAAGTTTCATCTTCTTAGTTCTTTTGGTTGTCGAGATTTTGTGATCAGTCAGTGAGTGAGTGAGTGGTATTTGGCTTTTATATTATTAGATATATATATATAGATTTCTCACGTAATCATTTGTTGGTTTTGCTGTTATTTTTAACCAGGGTAGGTTGATCATTTTCGATCAACATTTATTGTGGCTCTTTCGTGTTCAAGCATCGGATCAACATTTCAAAACCAACAAATAAGGGACCCAATTACAAAAAACTTATACAATTTCTTATACACCCAACTTAGCGTCGTAACTGAGACCACCAATAGTTGATCTGTTTTATACAAGTTATATACAAAATACCGTTATTCAGAAAGTTTTGTAAGTTTTAAACCGGCCAGTCTCACTCGCTCGCTTTCCTAACTGTACCCTGCCATCGGCCTGGCCGGCCTTGCCTACTTACCTTCTACCTGCTACCTATTCATAGTTGAGGGAGGGTTGTTTATTGTTTACTGCATGGTATATTAAATGGATTATTGGTTTAATATTTTACTTCTACACAATAGACGATATGCAAATTATAGTAAGTTCTTCATTTCTTTACCGATTTTCGTAAAACTCATTTTCCTATTGTTTTTTGGGATGCTGAGCAAGAATCTGGCACTAATTTTTACCTAATGTTAAAAATAAAAATAATTACTTAATTAATACGAATTATATATATTTTTTGTAAAGAATAAATCCATTTACACAGTTTTCACGATATCTTCCGAACATCGGAACTTATACAAATTTAATCGGACATGAGTCAGACTTGTTGTTTTAATAACTTAATACTTTAGTCATTTTATTTTTTGTCAATTAAATTTTAGTGTTTGAAGTCGGAAAACATATCTGTAAAAGCAATTGACAGCATTTGATTAAGCTGTAAAAACTTTTCTTATAATGTTTTGGATAATACAGATGTATTTAGGTATTTTTTTCAACTAAATTGACAATTTCTAAAACTTTAGGGAAATGTCTTATCTCTAAAACTGTAAAAACAGAACGAAACAAAAACATATGCTAAACACGTACATTTTACATAATTCGTAATATTATTTAAGATAATATTCTGAATTTATGCAATCAAATATAGCGGATGATGTTTCAGGAAATAAATACGCAATTGTTAAGAATGTCTTCAAATAGAAACGTGAAATCACAGTAGAAAAAGGTAATACATTTTGAAACAAAACAGTGCTAGCCATTATAATTGTAGACCTAATATTCGTTCATTTTACTGCCTAGAAGTTAAAGAGTTTTCTCCTATTTTATGTTTTAACCCTGACCTTGAAAAGTTAATTACTTTATTGCAGTCACATTTAATGAGACTGCTTTACATTCAAAATAGTACATATTTTGAAGAA
>JAGFPH010001241.1:2239-15745 GCA_018207615.1 Philaenus spumarius | reverse complement strand
GTTTTGTGGTTCGGGTTTTTATTTAAATCAGTGTGATTTTGCCGCCACAGTGTCCTTTTATTTGTTTAATGTCTTGTGAAGTTGATTTTTTTTTTAATATGAGTTATAGAACTAATGGATACTATAATATACGTTATAATATTTGCTTTGAGGTTATAAAGTATATATAAATACAACCTTATATCTTCAATATATTTGTTTTGACAAATTTAAAGAAGAAATATGCCTACCTATTCGTTTAACAGCTGATTTCACCCATCATCTGTAATACTTAAACAAACCCAGTGTAGATTATAGTTTGGGGTTATGTTTATGTAGGCCTAGATAAGTAGGCCTTAATGTTGTTTGTAAATAGTTTTTTTTTTTTTAAATTGTTTATTTCTAATGAGTATCTAATTAATCAGCCTGTAATTGTTCACGGAGGTTTACTAGTTATATATGAATTTGTGTGTATATATATAGTAGGTATATATAAGTACTTTCTCTGTTGATTGTTTGAAAACCGTCCATTAGTGTTGCATCTTATACCGTTTATTTGAACGTAAGGAAAACACAAAACGTATAATTAAATTACAAAGAACGTTCCATTTAAGTGTAATTGGTTTCCGTCAGGTTTTGCTTTTAAAACAGCTCCGCATGCAGCTTATAAAATAATCCGTTCTTTCAGAAGACTCTGCTCTAAAAGCTACCTGCCCTACTTTTCCAGAAAGGATTTGCATAACGCTCCATAACTGCGAACAACTTGTAGGGGCGGAAATACCGTTTCTCAAGTAAATTGTTGCATAACATGTTCCTTGGATTAAAATGTTCGGATTAAAAGCTGTGGTTTCTACCTGTAATCATCTTTATTTTCTATCGCTAGTGATATATGTTACTCAACACTTTCTGTTTCTGTAATTTGTTATAACCTACAAAAAGCGGTGAATTTGTAGGGCTAATAAGACTGGAAGTAATTAAACTTACGAAGAATAAAATATTTTAAAATCACTGTATAACATATGGTGATAGTAGTTCTAAATGGGATCAAGTCATTATTCGTACCACTCATTCATATCTTGCATATTATGAAACAATATTTATTGGAATCAATAGTATCCTTGTAAATTGCAGTCTGTTATTTGCTAATGAAAGAACAAACCCACAAATTTTAGTAAATTCAAAAAAAATTTGAGTTTTGCCGACGAAGCCATTGACAAGGCGGCTTAAAACAGACTAATCAAACTATATAAAACACAAGGGGAACCCCCTGCGTATTCCGCACGCCAACCCCCTTGGAACCTTATATACATAATATGGTGTTATGTTTTCTTCATAATAAAGGTGTAGGATTTATAATAACCCCAAAGCAAGATGGGAAATAATTTTAAACGTTCAAATCAAATTATTTCGTATATTTTATAACAGTAGTTATAATAAAGGTTAAAAACCAACAAGGCTCAGGTAGCCTATACACTTTAATAAAAACCTACCCTAAAAGTTAGAAAAAAAAATAATAAAAAAAAAAAAATAAAAAATTGGATGTGCTTATTACTAAGTTTGAGTGATAACTTCTATGATCGATTTATATTTTTTATATATCATATTTTGAAATTACATAATTATAATATAATAATAATGTAATAATTTTATTACAATATTATAATAATATTACTATATAGTAATTACAATATAATAATATTATTATAATTATAATATTATTACATATTATAATAAGTATGCGAAAAATAGTGATCATTATAATGTAACCAATATTTGTTTAGTGACTAATGATTTTGAGTGAGGTATTAGTGTATGCACTCTACATATAATTCTAAGAATAATTCAATATTATTATAATAATAATTATAATACTATAATAACCTATTATAATATATTATGTATCGTCAATTCCCTCTCCACGCGCTTACTTGTCTATATATACTATTAGCTGACAGGGCAATGATCGCTACTGCAATAATATGGTTACCTACAGCAAATGTTACATCTTAAATTATTTTAGCTGATTCTGTGTGTATTTTGAGGCAGTGTTTTTTGTACCGCTTGCATATGTGCTTTTACTCGATTTGTATTAGAAAAACGTTTTCGTCTTTTTTTCCTCGTTTTTTTTTTTTTTTTTTTTTTTTTTTCTGGATGCGACCGAACTGCATCAGATGATGATGTACACTGTTCTGATAGGATTGGAAGTTGAGAAATTTTGATACCATCGTCTGAAACCTGGGATTGGGAAGCAGACTGTATTTCCTCCACATTAATATCCAATGAATCATCAGGTAAAGAAGGTGTGAAATAAATGAGAATATCAAAGTGGTCTCTCTTCAGTTCCCCAATAAACCTTAGCCACCCTACTCCCTCAATCGGTTGGCCAAAACTCTCCCACAACAAATAACCAAATCTGTACACATGAAATTCATAAAAAATATTTCGGATGCTGCTTGAATTTCACAGTAGGTTCCAAAAGCTACCGGTTTGCTCATATCAGCGATATATTCTTTTTTTGTTGAAAAAATATCTCCTGTTACTTTTAAAGTATATGGTTTGAACCTGCGCCAATTGTTTGAAACATGACTAACAACTCTGGTCCTCGCCTAAAACCCCAGTGAATCGTGTCATGAACAATTAAAGCCAAAGAGTAGAATAAGCATTGGTCATCTAGCCTAGAAGAAACTACTCTGTGAGGAATATATACTCCATTAACGTGTATGACCTCCATTGTTGTAATATGAAGCTAAATTTTATATTTAAGTGAGTAATAATAAGTTACAGTAAAATAAAACAATGTAAAATATTACTTTGTCAAAATGTACAAAATGTAAAATTTTTTCTAGACTTACATCAGCTAGACAAAAATCAATCTTCTTTACAAAACTTAAAACGCACAAATATAATATTTTTTATAATTATCCCTTACATATTGAATTATTATTAGAATTCTATGTAGAGTACATACACCTTATTCAAAATCATTAATCACTAAATAAATAAAGCTTACATTATAATGGTCACTATTTTTCGCATACGTGTTATAATATAATATTATTATAATATATTGATATTATAATAATTATAATAACGTATTATTATATACTATGTATCGTCTATTCCCACTTCACGCTCTGACTTGTGTCTACGCGAAAAGTTTGCGTGTCGCGAGAATTCAGAAACATAGTCAAGAGAAAATGCCCAACGGGCCAATTAGAAGTTATCACGTCAAAAATAGTAGCTTCAAAGTTTGAAATGAGGTTTTAATAGAAATATTAGAGCAAACAGCTGTTTTATCTCTTATTTTATTTAATTGGTTGATATGGCAGTTCATCAGTCTAGGCTAACCTAATAATTTGTTTGGACTAAATTTACAAATATTGAAATAAAAATTGTTTTCATCAAAATGAATTATAGCCTATGTCACTCAGAGGTAAAGCTTTTTATTAGTCAAACTATTTTTTCAATCGGTTCAGTAGTTCCAGAGATTATCCCCTACATATAAAGAAACAAATTTTACCTCTTTATAATACATAGATAATAATAATCATAACGTTAAGATTGTAAATAGTGTTAAATTTTTAAATCAAATTATTTTGTATATTTTATAACAGCAGAAAGGTTAAAAGAACCAGCTAGGCTCAGGTCTACACTTTAGTAAAACCCTAACCTAAAAGTTAAAAATACAAAAAGTTGCTTCAAAGTGTGAAATCAAGTGTAATGGCAATATCAGAGCAAATAGATGCTTTATATGTTATTTTACTCAATTGGTTGCTATTTAAATGAATGTAAATACATTCAAGAAATATGTGTTGTTTCATCAGGGCCTAACATAAGATTTTTTCCGACTAAAATAAAAATATTGAAATAAAAAATGTTTTTATCAAAATGAATGATAGCCTAAGTTATTTAGGGATAGTGAAGCTTTTTATTAGTAAAACTATTTTTTCAATCGGTTCATTAGATTTAGAGATTACCTCATATATACAAACAAACTTTACCTCTTCATAATATTAGTATAGAAAAGTAAAGGGAAAGAGTGTGGTGGAAGACTTATGGTCGTATAGAAGGCAACTGTTACATTCTGTTTGACCCTTCGGGTGCTAGAAAGACCTCGGAGCGAAATGGTTTGGGCCAATCTTAATTACCAGCTTCAAAAATTACGAAAAGAGATTTATCATTTCCAAAATATTAATCTATAACTTTAAATATTATGTTTATTAAAAGAGAAAGAGTATCCAGTAAGAATAACAGAAACAGAATCTGTGGCATGAATCTGTTAGCAATCTGTTGTTGCTCTGTTGTCGTGTGCTCTAAAACTCACACATTTTGTGTTACAATTTTTACTAGTAGTTCTGTGAACAATAGACCTAGCTCGTTGAAATAACAAATGTAGTTTTGAGCTTAGGTTAAAAATAGTGTGCCAGTAAGGAAGTAAGCAAAAGGTTTAGCCAGTGAAACATTATTTACAATTCCCGCGATTCCGTTAGTTCTAGTTCTCGTTTTTATTTCTTTTCTTGAGCTTTAACTGCTAAAGATTTTCTTTTAGAGGCATTGTGTTTTATTTAGGTTAATAATTCGTAAGATAGCTAAAAATATCGCATTATAGAGGGACAACATACAATTAAATATTTACATACTTAAATAACTCAAACTTAACAATGTATCATAAGTTAACTTAAGTTCCATATCATATTTAAATATTAAAAATAATGAAAACAAAAGATGTTAAAACGTCTTGTTAGTGATCTCAACCCATGTACCAACACTTCCCACGGTGTCCTACAGTCATTTTTTGTATGTCATTTACCGCCGCGAGGTTTCATTTGTTTCATCTTATTTTGTATTTAAGTAAAGCTAAGTAAAATACTTTTATGAAATTTACAATGATAATTTACAGGTATACAGTTCAATTCTTTGATTTATCCTCTACACTTTCTTATAATAATCACTTTGGGCAAATGATATATTCCTAAATTACTATTCAAAACAGGCCTAGTTTTGTTAGCAGTCTTGTAGTAGGAACATAAAAACTGGTGTTTTCAAAATAAGAAATTTGAAATTGATAAATATTTGTATACAATTCTATTTAGAACTAAATTACGAAACTTTTTTACATTTATGAAAAAAATTACAATAATTTTTACTACTTTTTATGTAGGCCTAAAGTTAAACATTTTCCTTTCGTTACTGAACGTGATTGCTTCTTGAGCTAATAACTTTCTTAATTTTACTTTAATAATTTTTTTTTACTTGCATGTATGAATTCTTTAAATCTTTATCTACAAAAAAGCTATGGAACACCTTTGAATTGGTTTAGAATAAACGTATAAAAACATGGTTGAAATATAAAAACTTGGAGGATTTTTAACAAATTCGAAGTTTGCGGCCATTTTGTGAGCTTACCGTTAGAGATACGGAAAAAAATCAAGAATACAATTTTGTTTAAAATTGAATTTGTTATTAGCAAAATGCTATTAGTTTTTAAATTCGACTTACGGTTAAGCCACAAACTGGCTTTGGAAAAATGCTTACACTGAGAGAAACGGTCCGGCCGCCATTTTTATTTAATTTAAGGGGTTAAAAATGAAAAATGGAAAAAAACTTATATATACATGGCTCGGCCTAGAAATAAGGAACATTCATGTAAAAAATCATCAAAATCGGTCAAGGCATTTGGCCGTAATCGTGAGACAGACACACAGACGAAATGCCGAACGGTCGAGTTAAAACGGAGACCTCGCTTACGCTCGGTGAACTAACACAACAATAATTTAGCAAGAATTTTATTCAAGAAAATGTTTTGATTTGTTGTACATATGGTCGTAATACCCCTCGATATAATTTAAAAGTACTGCTATATCAACGTAAAACATCTGCCATACTTATTACTATATCATTTTTTTCTGGTGTGTTTATTTGTTTATGACAGAAATCATGGTTTTTGAAAGGCATCAATTTGGCATAAGTGTCCATTAGAAATGTTTTAGTTAGGATGGTATGAGGGGAACGGAACTTTGTAAATCGGTTTACTTAAGTTCCTCCGGACGGTCCCCAGATTAGATTGTGCATATCTCTTTCCGTCTTTAAAATGTTATAAAGTTGAAAAGTAACTTACAAAATAAAATTTTTGATTGTATCGAACGGGTGCGTTTGCTGACTTTTACTTTCTTACCATAGCATGTCAAATGCATGTCTTTTAAAGTTCTTTCTAATGTTATGTAACAAGGTAGAGGCTGCACCATATTTAACTCCCATCAAACACCACAAAAAGTGTTATATTAGGTATGTTAGAGGGTTTACGTTGATTTGCTATATTATGTATGTACAATTAAATAATTTAAAACGATATATCTACTTATATAAAGCTAGACGGGTTCATTGATTCATTGACATGAGGCACTTCCCGTAATCAAACTCCCTCAACCCCATACTTCAATTAAAGCTCTCGACGAGAAAAATTCAGAAAAACTGCCAGAAGTTAACATTTTTTAGTTTTAAAAGCACTTTTTGGGTGGGAAAGATTTTTTCAATTTTTCATTTTTCCACTTTAAGCGCGTTTTGTAAGAAAACGGTAAGAGATAGCAAAACATGTTAAATGCAAAAGTTGTAGAAAATTTAATTTCAAACAAACGATTTTCGGTCAGATTTAAGATCCGATCATCCGTTTATCCACTACTCACCCGAAAAGGAGCTCCGGCCACAAGCCTTCAAATTCCCCATGTTAATCTTATGGAGATAATGTTTAATGAGTTTGAGTCAGCTGCCAAATAAAACAGCTGATATTTATATAATTTAACAGAAATGTTATTCCTTATCGATGGATAAAGTTATTGTTGTAGTTTTAAAAGTGACATTTCTTTTTCAAAATGAATACTCTCTGTGGGAAATGGACCCATAAAACATTTGGAAGTGAATGGGAAAAATGTATACCGTTCAATGGCATCACTTTTATAAATACGTTGTCTGAGTTGATAGAATATGTCTATCCTTCTGATATTGTCAAAAACCCAGATGAGTGCTGTGGCAGTACCCAGGAACAAACGCCAGTATAAGAGAAAAACGCGCATAAAAATTAAACTCTGAACTTCTTCTTATACCACCTTTCAAGTCACTTAGAAGGCGGGGCGAATAGATACAACTTTTCTTTACTAAGTACTCGAATAGGTATAAACTCCAGATGTTAAAAATACTGAGCGATGCTCGGTCACTCAGGTACAAACGAGCCAAAGATTAGCGAGATCCCTTAGCGAGTTTTCCAACTGCAAGCGAAGCGAAGCAGCCATCTGAGGCCGTAGGCCGAGGCGTGGTTGGGACTCGAAGCGTCCAGGAGCAGATCCTCTAGTATATTATATTATTTGTCTGCACGAAGTTCTAGATAGCCTTTTTTCTAAGCAATTTGGACAATTTCTAATGAGCCCAGAAAGGATTAAAACAACCGTCAGCTGATATAATTTTAACAAGTAGCGAAATTCTAAAGTTCGGTACCCAATTTTACCCGGGTTGTTACTATTACTGACAAAGTTAGGTCTCCACTCGCCATTCACACTGATAAGGTTTACTCAATAACCCTTTGAATACAAACTAAATCAACTAGTCACGTTAAGATTTTATTTTTATAATAATTTATAATTTAATTTCTCAAGACGACTTTTTTACAAATTGTTAAACAAACTGAGTATACTGCAAAAGGTTTTTATATTTCTTAGAGCGTAACTAAAATGGCTGCCAACAATTACAAGACACTTCAACTAACAAAGGACGTCGCTTGCGGAAACATGGCTTCACACTTTGTTTAACATAAATTTAATATATATTTCCATGGCGCCGGTTTACAGTACGCTTTGCTGCAGACCTTTCTTTAGAAAAAGAAACGCACTGAACACCTAAGCAATATAACAAGCAGTAAACATACAAAAACAATTCACACTCAGGCAAATAATTGATAAAAGCGCAAGTAATATTTACCACAGAAAAACTTTGCTGGATAGTTTTCAAGGTTTTAATATCAGGGGTACCAGTCGCTTCGCTCGCAGATATAAATAAATGAGTGTAAGAAATAAGTGGTAAATATTGACAGTTAGCATTCTAGAACGTTATCCAACGAATTGCAACATTAAGTCCCCTATAGTCTGGAGCATTCTAGAACGTTCTGAAAGAATCTATAACATTCTGAAACATTATCGAACATTCTGGAATATTCTAGAACATTAAAAAAGAATCTATAACATTCTGAAACTTTATCGAACATTATGGAATATTCTAGAACAGTCTAAAAGAATCTATAACATTCTGAAACATTATCGAACATTATGTAATACTCTAGAACACTCTAAAAGAATCTATATCATTCTGAAACATTCTAGAATATTCTAGAACATTCAGAAATATTGTGGCCAGTGTCGGCCACTTCGGCACTCGATTAAGAGCTGATTCATCGACTTCTCTTAAGGTTCGTTACCAACCCGTATTTCTTCTGACGCATACATATCCGAACTTGACACCTGCAGTTGCAAATCTAAACATGTTTCAATAATAGGGGACTTTCATACCAAGTAACATCCCCTGGAGACTGCTTGAGTGGGTTTACTTTATTATATATATCTATTGTTTACAATGCATTATTTAATATTTTATTCAAGCAAATCATTTCACATATGCATTTAAATATGTGTATCCCATTGAATTCGATACATAAACGTTATACTTCTCTTCCATCTCAGTGTTGATATAAAAATCAATTCAAAAGGCATTCAATCAACTAAAATAGCTTTTCCTTTACTGTCGCGTCGTCAAACAACTGTATAAATTGGTAAATCAGATTCTACTTTTATCGGTACAGATTACTTGTTTCCATTGGGAGGTAATAAAATCGAAATTGCTGACAGTGTGATTGGTCCACTTGTATAAGTATAACTTAAACTTATTCTCAGGCGATATTGTTTTTCTAAAAAAACGAAACAATAACGATAATGAATAAAATTTGTTGGTGCGAACAGCTCTTTTGACAAGCACATATCCGAACCCAACCCCTACTGTTCCAAACCGAAATGTTGGAATAGGGCATGGTTGGATACAACCTCCGTGGGGCTGCGGAGGTGAGTTGGATTTAAAGTGGAACGCACGGACAAATCATGTTTACATTTATTATGCATATTGATTTGAAACTTATTGATTATTATTTAGAAAACATCATCTATATTGTAATACGCTTTATTGCAGTAGTATACAACATTTCATAGCTTCATTTCATTATCTATACTAATATTAAAAAGTGGTAACATTTGTTTGTTTGTATGTATTGGATAATCTCTGGACTATTGAACTGATTGAAAACATAGTTTTACCAATAAAAAGCTACACTATCCCTGAGTAAACATAGGCTATAATTCGTATTGCTAAAAAACATTTTTTTATTTCAATATTTGTAAATTTAGTCGGCACAAATCTTAGGTTAGGCCTAAATTGATGAACCAACACATGTATTTACATTCATTACCATAACAACCAATTGAATGAAATAACAGATAAAACAGATGTTTGCTCCAATATTTCCATTAACAACTGATTTCAATCTTCGAAGCGATTATTTGTATTTCTAACTTTAAGGTTAGGTTTTTATTAAAGCGTAGACCTGAGCCTTGCATGTTCTTTTAAGCTTTATTATAACTGCTGTTATAAAATGTACGAAATAATATTATTCAAACAGTTTACGTTATTTACCATCTTAGCTTTGGGGTTATTATTGTTCCTGCACCTTAATTATAAAGAAAAAAGAGGAAAAAACCATGTGCGATTCATGTATACGCTTTACGTATGCAGCTCAATGTTAAGATCACGGATAATAGGTCGTTATTTCTTTGAAAACGAAAACGATGTCACTGTAACCTTTATCGACAATAGTTACAGACAAAAACTAAAAACGTATTCTGTTCCTGACTTTCAGCGACGGAACCCCAATATAGAGGACATGTTCTTTCAGCAAGGATGTGCAGCAAATGTTACAACTCTTGAAACAATGTTTTTATGGCAATAAAACATGTGATTTCTAGGTTTGGTGGCATTGAATCCCCCCCCCCCCCCCCCCCCCCCAGCCTTACCTGTTCAAGATTGTTTAGGGGGTTACGTAAGGGAGTGCAATACCACTCGAGTAAAAGCATCGAACCCAGTGAGCGGAGCCAACCTTGAGAAGGCTGGCCTATGCTATTGCATTGGTAAAGCACTCGAGCGCTGCTAGAATATCGCTTGTATACACTTTCGTTTGTACTAATGCCGCTTTTACTTTCTCACTATACACATATAGAGAAATTATAGTGATCGCAAAAAAAAATCGATGTTGAGATTTTTGTGGAAATATCCGTTCTGGGACCCCTGAGTCCAAAAAAGTGTTTTTTACAAAATGTCTGTCTGTATAAAGCTAGAGCGAAAACTATTTGATCGATTTTAAACAAATTTGCACCAGACATGTCAAGTAGGCCTGTATAGATGCACGAAAAACGGGTTTGAAAAGTTTTTTTTTTGGCAAAAAAACCCCAAAAATTCAGTTATTATTTTTTATAAAGAAACGACTCTAACGATTTTGATTAAATTTGGCTTATTTTTAGCCTTTAATCTACCCTACCATATGCAAAAAAGTGCGTTCTAAAAATTCTCGTTTAGCTAATAATAATATATGATTTTTGGTTTTTTTTTGCCATAAACAAGGTTGTTTTTCAAAACCTTTTTTCATGCATCTATACAGGACTAATTGACGTGTGTGGTGCAAATTTGTTCGAAATCGATCGAATAGTTTTATCTCTAGCTAATAATAATATTATTTATTAGTTAATCTCCTAGTTTAAAATCACCTCTCCTACCCCTCCTACAAAAATTAAGGCACTGCGAATCTCTTTAATAATTTAAATATGTTTGTGAGAAAGTATGTGCCAGTTTTTGGTACCGTTAATTTTTTCAGTTTCCAAAACGTCCGTACGACATTCAAATTTGCAGAAAACTAAAATGTATATTTAGTAGGTAACGAAATTCGCCAATATGTTTTACTGCTATCTAGTGACTCGACTGAATATCATGATTTTCGACTTGTTTATAGACAAATAGTTTTAAAAAAAATGTAAAATTTACAATTTTTGGTCGCCTACGAATAATAATTAAGATATTCATGAACGATTTCCTGCAAATCATAAAAGAAAAAGATTATTTACACAATTTGATGAAAGATAAGTTATATTGAAAAGGACTGTATGGGACGGTTTTGTCCTGGTACACCCTTAAAGTATGAACTTGATGTCAATAAAACAATTAACTTAGATGATCTAAAAGCAGCCTAAGAAATAAAATTCAATTCATATCAAATGAAACAGCAGACACAAATAAATTATCGATGAACCTTTAGTTCGTAGTCAGGAACAGGTAAATATTTGTTATTTCCCTTACTACTGAAATTTTTTAGCTGATAGATTAACACGAATTATACTAAATACTAGGAAAACCCCTGCGTGCCCCGCACGCCAACCCTGTCGGAACCTTCTATACACTTAATCATGTTATGTTTTATTTATAATAAAGGTGTAGATTTAATAATAACTAAAAATCTAAGATTGTAAATAATGTTTAATGTTCAAATCAAGTTATTTCGTATATATTACAACAGCAGTTATAATAAAGGTTAAAAAACCAGCAAGGCTCAGGCCTACACTAAAAACCTAATCTAAAAGTTAGAAATACAAGTAATTGCTTCAAAGTTTGAAATCAGCTGTTAGTGGAAATATTAGAGCAAACAGCTGTTTTATCTGTTATTTTATTCAATTGGTTGCTATGATAATGAATGTAAATACATTTGTTGGTTCATCAGTCTAGACCTAACCTAAGATTTTTTTCCGACTAAATTTACATATATTGAAATAAAAAATGTTTTTGTCAAAAAGAATTATATCTTATTTTACGGACAGTAGCTTTTTATTAGTAAAGCTATTTTTTCAATCTGTTCAGTAGTTCCAAGTATTATCCCCTACATACAAACAAACAGACAAATTTTATCTCTTTATAGTATTAGTATAGATAACACCCTGTAGGCTATTAGTTTAGTGTGTTTTCTAAAACCTTAAATTGTTTGTAATGTGTTAATTTGTATTTTTATAATAATTTTCAAGAACCCTTACATAAGTAAAATTATTGTTTCTGACTATTGCGTAACATGTATAAAGAAAGAAACGAAGTCACGTGACGGACATAAGGTTCAGTAGTTCAGTATACAAATTGAAAACATCTTGTAGTTCAATTCCCATATCCTCAATTTACTTAGGGATCACTATAGCATTACTTTGGGTCACAAGGGTTTCAGTTTATCACACAATCTGGTCACGTATTCTTTGAGCAGTTTCCGGTCAAGAGTTTCTGTCTTTGTTTACAATGCGAGAGTTTACTTACCAGCCTTAAACGTGGTTAAATTATTGATTAACATTTTGTAAAGTAAAACAGCTGGTGAGAAGTGTGATGTTAGCGGTATTTTTGAAGTGAGCCAATAAAGTGAGAGGCTTTGCGTTTTTTATTTCGTCGACGATTTCTTCTTCTTCATTTCTTTAAACTTGTACTAATATAAACCAGAAATATAATATAACATTTGATCGTAAAACAAGAAGAAATCGACGAAATAAAATAGGCAGTAGTGAATTCAAAGCCGTAAACTCCATAGCGTACATGTGTTTAGTCACGTCACGCTACCTAAAATGGACATTGCGCTTCCTCATTTTCTAAATTGTGTTACTTTTATTATTATTTTACTATATACAATCAGGTGTATGTTATTTTTTTGTTTGAAATTTTTAATGAGACAATATAAAAATAATTTCGGATTAAACCAAAGTTTTATGTTTTTGACAGTTTTCACTTCTGTCGTCAGTTCCACTACCGCTATCTTTTTGTTTTTACTTATATTTAAACAACTCTTAGGGAATATTTTTGATATTTTTCCTAACCTATATTTATATAATGTAAACGTTGTAAATGTATGTTATAATGTATAGCGTGTCCCACGAAGAGGTTGCTATTTTTCAATTAATATGCCGGACGTATCGAACACTCTACAAAATGGAAACTCTACAGTTATCTATAATATATATATAAATGCCAAATCCACTGACTCACTGATCACGATTTCTCAAAAACTACTGAACGGATTGGAACGAAATTTGGTATGTAGCTTCCTCTAGGACCATAGATGCTCACTAAGAAAGTTTTTCAAAAAATTCGAAATTTTAGAGGGGGTTGGGGGGGTCGAAGTTACTAAATCACGATTTCTCCAAAACCATTGAACGGATTGGAATGAAATTTGGTATGTAGCTTCCCCTAGGGCCATAGGAGCTCGCTAAGAAAGGTTATTAAAAAATTAGAAATCTTAGGGTGGTTTGGGAGGTCAAAGTTACTAAATAACGATTTCTCCAAAACCACAGAACGGATTGGAACGAAATTTGGTATGTAGCTTCCTCTAGGGCCGTAGGTGCTGATAAGAAAGGGTTTCAACAAATTTGA
>JAGFPH010001240.1:273457-300577 GCA_018207615.1 Philaenus spumarius | reverse complement strand
CGTTGTAGTGGCCATCTTTAAAAATAAAATTTAAACTGTACTTTGGGTTTTCTACGTCACCCTCGAAGTAAATTTCACGGCCTCTGCGTCCGTAGTTGTAGACGGTGATTTTGTGCTCCGGGAAAATTTTTTGGAACTTTTCCAATTCGGGCGCCTACTTCGGTGATTTCAACTCCCGCTGCCGTCATAAGCTTTTTAGCCTCTTCCGCCTGTAATTTTATTCTGGAGTCCCTAATCTTTTTGTAGAGCGGGTTTTTCTCGCAATGGGCCTTTGAGACCACTAGTGCGCGGGGGAGACAGAGCGAATTCGTATGTTTAATTACTAGTATGCCTCTACGTCCGGAGCACTCTTCTTCGAAATTGTTATACAGCCCAGGTCTAACTTTTCCTCGCCCCTTAGGGACACTGACTTTTATGCATTTAACAGTAAAGATGTCGCTAGTTGTACATGATTCTGCATTACTTTGAATTATACCGCCAAATATTTTCCACAAAATGTCAGCGTTAATGTCTTCAGCCGGTTTAAAAGCAACAAACCCCTGCTTTTTGTTTATAAAATTTAAACTAGTCAGTGTAAAACCTAAATAGTCTTCATCGGTACAATCTTTAGACATGGTTTCCTACAAGTTCGTCCAAACCTTGTCTAACCCATGAACTTTCATCAACTCCTTCTGGCGGCGAATTGAACTTGAAAGTTACGCTGTTACCTTAAAGGCGAAATTTTGTTACATACGACTTAACGTCTGACACAATGTAAGCTGCAAACATTTTATTAAAATGAATTTAAAATATGTAAAATTAAAATAAATAAAGTTTTGAATTTAAAGTTTAAAATATAAACGTTTAAAATATATAGCTTTGAATTTAAAATGTTAAAATATATAAAGTTTTGAATTTAAAATGTAAACGTTTTGAAATTATTATAAAAAAGTTAAATGGATGTACCATTAATATTAAAACACAGATAAAACTATAAATGTATAAATAATATTTAAACAATTAGCACAAGTTATGAACACTTACTTATAAGTCACAGAGAGAAAATTAACATATGTTTACTTACCGATGGCACGGACAAGTTAAAGCCAAGCCGTGGTCTATTCTAGTACAGCGGATGCAATTCTGCAAGCTAAGCATTCTTACACGTGTAAGTTATATTAATAACCGTTGCGTGCTAACGCGCACTTTATCCGTTGCGTGCTAACGCGTACTTTATCCACTGCGTGCTAACGCGCACTTTATATGATTTCAACCAACTATTTGGGGAATCTGTCTACACACGAAGGCGCTGAATAGCTGCCTCCGTGTACGAAATATATTGTAGAATTCGTTTGCAATTAAGCCTCCGTTGGAAATTTTGTGGCAAAATTTGGGGGAGGCGTGACCCCGTGGTTGAGTTAGTCCGAATACAACTTGTTTTACTTTTTAGAAATATTACGTTATATTTTGGTCGGTTATGTAATTACGTATATCATACGCATGGGGTGCGGCAGAGCCTAAAGTTAGAAAACGTTTGAGTTCGGCTAAGTACGGCTTTCGTAGGTTGCGGGAGAGCCTTACGTTCGAAAAAAAATCGGATTGCGAGTCTTAATTTTGACCAAGTGCCCTTCGGTTGGATTCGGGGACGATCGGTAATGTTCGGGATTATATAATGTGTTTTACCTTATATTACCAGGCTACAACGAATCCTAAGCTCGGTCAAATCCGGTTAAGATCGGTAGAAACCGTTATATAATGTATTTTACACTTGTATAATTTGTACTTTTTGTACTGAACTTCCTTTTGTTTATTTATCTTCAACTTAACTTTTAATAAATGAAAAGCAATAATAATAAGAACAAACGAATTATTATTTATTAATTTGATAACGATATACTTAACTATTTGAACAAATAAAGATAAATCATTTACGGCCTAAAATTGGCTCGTTAACAAGAAAAATTTTAATCTCGGGGCTGGTGTCCGTGGCACGATATTCAATCAAAATATTTAACAAATACATACAAAAAAATACAATTAAAATATTGAGAATGTTCTGAAAAAATAATTAGAATATTTATAATGAAATGTTCTCAGAATGTGAGGTTATAGTCAGGCAGATAAAAAAAACTAATGAAATTCTGGCATTATCACAACTAGTTCAAAATCTAATTGTTATTCTCTCACCACCGTAGATGATGTCTTGATAGTTGTTTTAAAACACTTCAAAAGATGTATTCTCTTCGCCAATTATACATTTTTTGTAACCTTCCTGGTATGGCTTCTTCTCAGAACCCTCTTTTTTTACAGATGTTTTTAATTTAGGCTTTGTTGCAAATTCTGCGTTCCGGTTGGTCGTTTTTTTTTTACTCGTTTCTTCTTCTCCTTGTTGTTTGGCCGTCTGCCGTCAGTTGAGTCTTGGTCATTTTATTTATAGAATAAATTTTGATTTGATTTAAAAATGGGTTTTATTATTATACATAAATATCTAGAAATTGTTTCCACTTATTTTTTTAATTTGTGTGTGTATCAATTTAAGTACAATGTTACCGTAGTCACGGATTTTGTCATATTAAATTCGTCAGCTGTTACAGTGTAAATTGCCGTGGTGAATGTGTTATTAATTTATTTTAAATTGTGGAATGTCTTATAATTGGCCTATTTGGTAATTTTAGTTGCAGAATTTTATGCTCTTTATATAAATGGCGTTAAGTTATTAGTTTATATTCGTTAACAAAAAATATTATTGGTTTTCTTTCGTTTCGTAAGGCTTCTGAAATATCTGTTGCATTCGTGCGTGTTAGTTCCGTTATTATCCGCAAGATCGCTCTGTATGGTTCATTCTTTGTATTTCAATATGTTATCGGCTGTTTCGATCGGGAATTTAGATTAATTTGTCTTGCAATATTATTATTATTATAGGTTTTGAATTAGGAATTAGGTTTGCTTTATATGTATTTAAAGTTTATCAGAAATAATGGAGATTTACTATTACACACTATATCAAAACGACATTATATCACCTTGTATCTGATACAAGGTTGATGACGAATGTTAAACTTATATACTCGACTTATACAGTACTTCTTAACAGAGTCAGCGTAGCCTAATCGGTTGCGTAGTGGACTCGGGTCATGGTGGTACCCGGTTCGACTCTCGGAGACATCCAAACTTTTTTCAAAGCAAATAATTAAATTAAATAAAATATTAATTATTACAAAACAATATGGCTGCAAAAAAAAATGGCGGCCCAAAAGTTCCCCCAAAATCAAAATTCGCCCAAAAATCCAAAATTTGCCCAAAATAAAAAAAAACCCTAAAATCCTTAAAAAATGTAGGCTTAGGTTAGGAACCAAAAAACTCCCAAAATCCAAAAAAGGTGGGGTTAGGTTAGAACCCCAAAAAAGTGGGCGTGGCATAGGTTAGGAACCAAAAAAAAAACACCCAAAAAAAGTGTGCATGGCGCAAGTTCAATGACCTTCCTCCACTCCATTTTACACCCAAGTGCCCGATACTCTACTTATCCCCCGACCGACATCAGCACGTTCTGATAGAGAAATATCACCGAGCGAGCGCCCGGCGATTCGTTCATGTAGTGCTTGGTCTGCCGTGTTCATATTAAAAAGTGTCATTCGTGTTTTCGTTGGCCCTTGGGCACTCTCATTACCGTAGGATTGAATCGTTCTGTTAGTGTAAATTTTCCTAAGTTTGTAGTTTGTATGATTCTACTAGAAATTGATTTTGGGTTTATTGTTTTTAATTTAATGTATTTGTCCTCTGTTAGCGCTTATAAGTACACCTCGCGTTTATTCACCATTTCCGCTATAGGTTCAAAGTTGTATTGTAGCCATTTGGAGTTTGTGTATCTAGTTTTGTGTCAATGTATCACACTTCGTGTGGTTTTAATATCATGTCTTTTTGTGAAAAATTTTTTTGTGTTGTCTGAATTTGTTTGGACGTATTTGGTTTTTGTAGGCCCGAACCCCATAGTTGTAAAGATTGTCTTCAATTTGAACCGTATTTGTTGTGTAGTCTATTATGGCACCTTGTGTTGTCAAGAAATCATTTCCCAATACATATCACAGGCTAAATTTTGCACTAAATATACCGTTTGTGTGTATTGTACCAGGGCTATAGAATACAAGGGCTGGTCCACTCTTTTGCTGTTGACGCTCGCCGACTGTCCCAACCATTCTCTCGCGCCCCCCCCCCTCCCATGTGACGTCACTGAGGTGCCATAATGTGCCTCGTAAGCACGGTTCGTTTTAGCTCTCACGTGTTAGTTGATATAACGTTGCAGACAAAATTACTGAAACTATTAATTTGGTAATATATTATGTTGTTGCGTTGCGGTCAAGTTACTAGCAGACCGTTTTAGCAAGGTGTTTATTCATTTTAATGTTACGTTGCAAACGAGATTACTTTATGAAATGTTACCAAGATTATCAAGTAATATTGTCTGTAGCGTTACTTGAATATTCCAAGAAACACCTTTACTAACAAAATAAATTAAAACAAACATTTTCAGCATGATGAGATATAAATATATAAATAATAATAAGATTTAAACTTAGAGTACCGGTAATTATTGATAACTCAAAATTTAAAATTTAAATAATTTTAAGTACTCATCAGCTTCAAATTAATTAAAAAAATGATTTATTTAATGTAAGAGTTGCAAGCGAGATTACTTTATGTTAAAAAGTTACCAAGGCCCTCAAGTAATTTCTTCTGCAGCTTTAACTTAAAATGTTTAAAAATGTACTTAAAATTGTCAGAATAATTAGATACTAGGGGAGACACCTGCGTACTCCGTACGCCAACCCTCGATGGAACCTTCTAAAAACATGTTATGTTTTATTTATAATTAAGGTATGTAGGATTAATAATTACCTCAAAACTAAGATGGTAAATAATGTTAAATGTTCAAATCAAATGATTTCGTATATTTTATAACAACAGTTATAATAAAGGTTAAAAGAACCAGTAAGGCTCAGGTGTACACTTAATAAAAAACCTAGCCAAAAAGTAACTCACTATCAATTACCGTATATTATCGATAAATATGCCAACTATATGTCTTATTTATTTTTAATTACGAAGTAACATAGTTTTTTCTTATTTTAAAATCCGTTAACGCAAGTTTTTATTGGTTTGTGTGTGTTGAAACATGTGTTGGTTCGGTATAGGCCTAACTTAAAATATTATTTTGAACTAAAAGCTGGACATCCGAATCAATTATTTTAACTGTTATTTTATTCAATTGGTTGCTATGGTAATAAATGTAAATACATTTAAGAAGTTGTTTCATCAGTCTAGGCCTAACCTAAAATTGTGTTTAATTAATTTATTTTACCTGCCTTAACGGCAACATACACAGATGATTTATGTTTTTGTGCACATCTTTGAATGTTATAAGTTTTATCTGTCAATAGTCGTTTTTTAGATTTTCATAATGTTGCTTATTTCTTGGTATCACAGCTGTTAGACGCTATGTGTTTAACGTCCAACTTGATCCTGTGAATTTGTTTGTTGAAAGATACTGGCCACTAATGATTTTCTCTAAGCCAGCTGATTCCTTTTGCTACAATTGTCTGTTCTTAGATGCACAATCACGAGTTTTAATAATCAGCTGGTTAGGGAAACTTAAAATGATGATAAAATATGTTTTAAAAAGTTCTTTTATTAAATTCTAAATGAAATTATTTCCAAAATGTAAGTAAATTGTGCAAATATAGAATGATTGATCTTTCATTTAAAACAAACCGAGTGTAAATCGGTCCAGTGGAAGTCTCGCGCACGTTCTTCCGAAAGATTTTTAATTTTGTGAGGATAAATAAATATATAATATACAAATAATTATAATCAACTTTAAACCTAAAGTAATAAAATTATTGATGACGAATATTGAAAAATAAAACATAGACATGATTATACATCTGATTTCCCTAGCCGAGATTAGAATCCGGCATTTTCTGAACAGGAAGACGCTACCTTATCCACTCACCTATGACTTGATTAAAGAAAACTGACAAATTAACAATACTTCAGTTACTTTACTATCAGTATAAATATTACTTGTAAAGTAAAAGATAGTTTATCAGCACCATCTATAAGCGGTTATAACAGGTTTTTTCGGTTCTTATTAAGTTAGTCTGTATAGTTTGTATTCGTGAGAGGTTTATAATAATTCCTTAGCTTGGTTAGCAATGTTGCAGTGGTCGGAAGAAAGATGTGAGCTGTGTGAATGTTTGCTCTTGACTGAATTGCAACAATCAAAAATACTGTTGTTATAGAAATAGATAAATAGTGACAATTAGCAGTTTATCTATTGTTACAATTTATCAATTTTAAATACATTTAATTTTTTAATAATATATTTACATAATAATAATAATAAGTCGACCACGCAGCTGAACCTTTGACGTAAGTATGCATCCCGACCGTCGGCCTCGTAACCTTCCCCACTGTAAAACCCCGTTGTGGATTTGAACCTACTAATTATATGTTATTTTATGTTTTGATCGATTTTGAGGGAACCAGCGAGCTATAATGGCTTGCAAAAAACAAAATATGCTGAATAATGTGTATTATATTAATTTTTTTACTTGAAACCAAAAAAAATTTCATTCTCGTACGTAAAATCTTAAACAAATTTACTTCCGATGAAAAATGTGCTTCCGATTTTTGGATGTTTTGGCTAACGAACTCGTACGAGTCACTTAGAAAATCCATCAATATAAAGGAGTTTCTCACTAAAAATGTTAGTTAAAAACTTTAATTTAAGTAAGTACACATTTAGGCAATTTAATTGTTTAAATTGTGACATTTCAATATTTCCTATTATATTATTATAATTTTGTCCGACGGATAGACAAAATTACACATTACGTCGTAGTTGTTTAGAAGGGTGGCAAGGGGGGGAAATTAAGTTGGTTTTTATTTGTTTAACTTATAAACAAAGCAGTGCATCGCCCATGGTTGAAACGCACAAAACAGTGGTTTGCGTGCGGGTGAACCGCGCAAAGCAAAGGTTCGTGCGTTGTGGTTTACAAGGGTACCGAACCACAAACAGATGAATCAGTTAATGTGGCCCGGAGTGTAAGGAAATGTAGTAGATTTAAAAAAGAAAACATTATACCAAATGTGTTAACTAAATGGCAAAAACCACATGCTCAGTACGATCTAGCTAGAATTTAATCTGGAGCTAGCTATTGTACAATTCGATTTACAGGACTTACACTAGACACATCGGTTAGAAGGTGTTGGTGAGTGTTAGGCAGTCACGAACCTCATCGTATGAGTTTGTAAATTGGTAGAACTGAGGCCCTGGCATAAACCATTAACGGCAGAAGCGAGGTCTTGTGGAAAACTGTTTAGATACGTACATAACAGAGGTGTGCGTGAGAGCCTCGCCTATACGTTGTTAGTGTTAAGTTTTCATCTGGCCTTCTTTCAATGTTACAGTGGTTGTAAGATTTTTTTTAATGTCCTGCTGTTTTGCACTTTAAGGCTAATGAAGACGGGACCTACAGTTTTACGTGGAATCCGAACCACAGCCAATGATGTCTGTTAAGAAACCATTTAGAAAATTATTCGGGTCAATGGGAATTGAACCCGGAACTTTTCCATTGATGGTTGCCTTGACGAGTGATAAACCTTTCACGCCTTAACAACCACGGCCATCGTGGCTATTATGTGGTTGGAAGTAAGATGTGAGCTGTGTGAATGTTCGCTCTAGACTGAATTTCAACAATCAAACATTTCACTATTTGAACGATTTTCTCGTGTTACTTCACATAATAGTAAGAACATTATAATAGTTATTATGTCTTTGGTTTTTTGTACAATATTTAATTTTATCCAACTTGGGTGTTTTGGGCAGCAGTTGTATTAAGTTAATCAAATTAAAACTTAACTTTTGTTATTTGTAGAGCAGAATTCAGAGAGTAATAAGAGTTTACTATTTTTCTAGTATCTATGATGTACAAGGTAGTTTCATTTGTAACTCGTACAAGTAAAAAGTAAACACAAATAAAAAGGTAGACTTATGAATTTAATAATAATGCTAAGGAAATATACCAAAGTCAAATGTTTACTATCACTATGCATTATGTATGTATACAGTAGATTGTTGATAATCCAAACTATTTTGGACCAGAGGTTGCTTAGATTCTTCAGATTATCAAACATTTGGCTAATATCAAAAATATACCATTTAACTGTATTTAAATTGTATCTAGAAATAAAGTACAGTACACTGAATGACAAAGAAAATGTTTTAACATAATAAAAGATGTATGTACGGTACATAATAAAGGTTTTCAAGTTGATTAATATTATGTGTGGGGATTGTCTGATGTAGAGATTACCAAGGTTTAGAATATTGAGCTTCTACTGTAATTCCACAATATACATGACACTGTGCAATTGCTGGTAAATGTTTCACATAATACAGTAGAGCGTCAAAAATCCGAACGTCAATAATCCGAAACGTCAAAAATCCGAACGCGTTCTGAGGCAGCACCTGCAAAAATTTCATTTTCGTTCTCACAAATTCCTATTATTGCGTCGTTAAAAATTTCACAAAAATCTTCCTTGCAGTTTGATATTATTACCTCTTTTTAAACACTTCTTAATACCTGCTCTCACGCGCCCTCACAACAGACTGGCTGTCAGTATCACTGTCACGCTAATAAGCTGCTAGCAGTAAACATACAGAAAGTTCATTCATTTCTCTTTGTGTAATCATTATAACAGTGTGTCATACATACAGTAGTGTACTATACAGTATTTTTTATTTTTCGTTTGTGTTAACTTTAATGTACAATTGAACTTTTAATTATGTACTGTACTGTAATTGAGAGTTACAAGTGTAATCATGTTGGCCCTACTGTGTATGTGCAGGTTCTTCTAAATCATAATATGTAAGTAGTCTTACATATTGCATTGTAATTTCATTACTGCTTGTACTGTTTAACCACTTTAATCGACTAAAAGGCATATATTTTAGCCTAAATGGCATTTTCTTGGTTGTTTTCAAAAATTTGAACAAATTGATAATCCGAACCCCCCTTGGTCCCAATTAGTTCGGATTTTCGACACTCTACTGTATATTTTTATAATGAACTGTATTAAGGTTGATTTATACTAGAGTTAGACTGTACTCACACTCGACTTACAATCACCAGGGAACATGGTCAGCTTAAAGTATAATAAAGTGAGGTAACGATGATTGTCGCTGTAAGATGTGTGTAATTTTCTGTCGCTTATGTTTAATTCAGTACTGATGTGAATGAAACACAGAGCACCCGGTCTAAATTCAGTTATATAAGTTTGTATCTAATTATATTTACAGCACACTAAACATAAAATTTTTGTATTTTCACTGTGCTGATTATTTTACTAATACATTTTTATTGTTTTGTTTATTCTCTTCTACTTGGAATTAAACAAAAATTTACTTTTATCAGTGTAGAATTTGTATATAATATGAGAAAGTACACATATTGTTTAAAACTTATTGTATCATATTTTCTTCAGATAAAACCTTATTTGTGGATTGTTGTGTTATATATTGTATATTAATTTACTTCACATGGGTTAATTTGTAAATCTATGCATGAAAACAAAATACTTTAATCTATGAGGGTAGCTTCAAAATTGGCTTAGTAAAGCCCAAATGAAGTACAGTAGACTCTCATAAATCCGGATCACGAAAATCAGGACAACTAATCGGGAATTTTTTCCATAAAAAATCGGTAAAACCCACGCGATTACTCCGCATAGCATAAATGACATGTTTTTGTACCTTCGGGCGCTCCATGTTTCAACAAAATTGACATCGTTTATGATTCACTAGGCAGTGGACATTTCCGCGCTGTGTTAGTTATGTTAGTCTTATGTTATTTTTTAGTTTGGTCCAATAAATCTCTAGGATTAAATTTTCATTCCTTATGTTTTATAAATAAATTTCTAACTTATAGTGTGTGCGGCTTTCCATTGCTCTTATCAGCCCCACGGCCGAATTATGCCCGACTCCGGGAAATCCGGGGCCCCATTAGCCCCATTATTTTGAGAGTCTACTGTACTTACATTTCTTTTGTACCGTTGTTTCAAAACGGTTTTTAATTTTGTTTTCTTTATTTAGTCCTATAAGTTTTAATAGTGTTTAAGTTCTATTTTTAGTTATTGTCTGCAATTTGTATTTTATTTTTGTAATGTAGTATTTATTATTATTTAATGTTATTATTACCCAGTAATTATGTTCCTAATAATTTTGTACAAAGACAATAATGAATACAAAAATAATAACAAATACATTTACCTAGATAAATCATCTTCCTTATTAACAATTTAAAAAAATATAAATAGCCTAAGCTTATCACTGTTACATCCACATCTGTTTTACAAAATACACAACAAATTGACAATCCTCTTAAAATGATACAAATTAATTTTACATAATTCCTGAAATAACTAAACAAACTACGGTACTTTGAATGATCAAAATTTAACACTAACAATGTTATATATACAATTATACAACAGTTTATCCTCAGGATATCTTTTAGTGACTTGAAGTATTCGGCCACATAGTTATTAGTTTTAGTGACTAATAAATAACAGTTATTTTAAAAGTAGTATCAAATGTGTGGCTGGTTTTCACTACGTACATCAACATTTGTATTAGGTTGACAAAAGTTTCGATGTTTGTGTTATTTAGTGAAATATGAATTACATTTTATCTAAATAAATTACTGTTGTTATCTTTGAATACAGGAGATCTGGGTTGTGTACATTAATTTTTAATTCTACCTGGAAGCCCAATGACTTGGATTCTTTACAAACCATTTTATTCCTTTTAGAAAATTTTTGTTAAGGCAGATTTATTATACTTATAATATTTTTTCATAGCAATTTTATTTTTATCAACGTTATCCTGTCGTTTCTAAAACAATTTTCAAGTTTCAGATGATTTATGTATCTTGGAATATTAGGTATTAAAGACCTTGACATTAATCACTGAGCAGGTGAACTTATGTTTGTCTTGGATTATTTCTTAATTCCAAAAGTGCAAGATTAGGCTCTTGATTAGAATGTATGCACTTTTTAAATTGTTTTTTAAAGCGGACTCTGCCTTTCCATTAGACTGAACAGGTATCGTATTGTTCAAAAATAGTTTTGGCACCAGTACTGTTTATTTTACATGATAAATTTTACCCATCGTTTACAAACATATTTCCTGTTTAAACCTTTTCTCAAATTGGATAAGTGGGTATATTAGATGTAATTAGAAACATAAAATAGGAATTTCAGAGTTACTAACAAGTCAACTTTCGTGAATTAAACAACTCATATTGGGTAAATTAATCAACACAAATTTAACAATAAGAAAAGGTAAATAGTTGCTCTCAAATAGTCATTAGACAGAAAACCTTTTTTTTTTAAAACTGTTCCTTCAAACAACAATAATAGTGTAAGTAAGCATTCAAACATAATGACACTCGGTGATTAAAGCAAACTATAATCTTGTACTTGTTTATTATTATTGGCTGCCAACACGATACTGTCTTTGTTGTCTACTGCACTCATTATTTTTATTCCTACGATTTTTGAATTACCAATATCTAGTATAGGATTATTGTTTATTGATTATCAAACTCTTAGACGTTCAAATAACACGCAACTCATTTGCTAAACAATACTTACCTTTACAACATTCTAAAATACAGTACATTAAATAAATTAGGTAGAACATAACATATATGAACTTACCGTCTGCAATATTCTTGTACTATCGTTGTTTAAACGACGGCCGTTTCGGCTATTCAGCCATTTTCTAGTAGTTCAGGTTTCCCTTCGTCAATCACAAACACTTAACACATAGTTACATATAAATACAAAACATTTACACGCACTTAACATTGAACACACGAACTCAATACCCGACTGTCTTTCATGATGCCCCGGTACATACTGCGGTAATAGCTGAATAGCCGAAACGGCCGTCGTTTAAACAACGATAGTACAAGAATATTGCAGATGGTAAGTTCATATACTTATTAATATATATCAATATTCGGAATGGCGATTAACAAACATTATAGAACATAACTTTGTAATTAGATAGTCTTCACAAATTTGGTACACAGTTTGAACTCACTTTGATGTGTCAAAGTGCAAAATATAATTTCCTTATACAGAATCAGAAATTTCTTTTGCCAGTTTAAAGCTAGGTTTGGGGATGTTGTTGGGCGCAATGTTACGTACAGTACTTTCTTTATGTGCAGTGTTGCAAGACTTGGACATGTTTCCATTCTGTTCTGACAGTAGTCTTGAGTCAGCTCGCCATGGATAAACAAACTGCTGCACCGTTTTTGGTAAATATAAGTAAAACCCCAAACAACCACGGTGGTGGATTCGGAGTTTGTTTGGCAAAGTGATAATGTGAAGGGCCACTTTCTTATCAAAACTATGTTTAATGTAAAATTTATAAAATAATAACTAAACAAACACGTATCTTAGTGAAAACTACAAAAAAGGGAAGAGCACTCCAGCGTTGACGCTGTCAACTAACAGAAAACCATACACTTGATCTGCGCATGAGCTGCTTTGCGCCCAACATTGTGCTGGAGCCCAGGACTGTTTCGATAGTGTTAGGTACAAAACCGCAAGACGTTGCGCCTCAACATTGCTATGTGCCCAACTTTGCAACGCGTTAAATGTGTTTCCATTTCAACTTTGCATCAAACAAAGTGCCCAGCTTTGAGTCCAACATTGCAGGGCGTAACTTTTGTTGAAATGGAAACCTAGCTTAAGAATGATAAATCTGTGTATAAAATTAGATATTACAAAAGACATTGGCTTTAATATACAGTATATCAAAAGCTGGACTGTTATGGTTAAAACCTCAAAATAACAACATACTTCTAACTACCTAAGCAATGTTGTTAGTTTATTTACTTAATAAATAAAAGAAATTGAATAAATTAACTAAATTGAATGATCGTGAAGACAAAAACAACAATGAGACGTAAATAAAAAACCTAGCGAGCGCACGGTCTTCTTCTCTGGGCGGTCCAGAACCTTATGCACGTCAGCCTCTAGGGCTTATTGCGCTCCCCTAGAGGATGTTAATCCCTCAGTTAAACTTGTCAAGATCCATAAACCCGTTGAACTTAAGAATCCTTTTAACAAGGTTGTCTTAAGGTATGGTTTGTCCTTTGTTCAATTTACCAAATGTTTCATAACTGATCTGTTCCAGCCTCCCACACTCGTTGATTAGGTGTTCTGTGGTTTCCTCATGCAGGCCACATTTCCTGCATTTAGGATTTCCAGTGAAAATTCCCATGTTCTTGTGTTTCCTAAGGTGGCCATGTCCTGTGATTAGAGCGACCGCCTCCTTTACCTTGCACCTACTCGATGACAGAATGTCAGATGCAATTTGTATTGATGGACCAAGAAGTGAAAGTTTGCTCATCCTCAATCCAGCTTATCTGCACATTCATTTCCATCTATTCCAACATGTCCTGGTACCCAACAGAGTGTAACCTCATTGAGACCCGCAAGCTGTTTCATGGATTCGACGCATTCCCAGACTAGTTTTGACCTGAACTTATTTGAGCTCAGGGATTTCAACGCTGCCTGGCTATCTGTATAAATGCAAATTTCTCTGTTCTTATGACCGAGTCTAAGATTCTCTCTGGCACATTCCAGTAGAACTAATTTCCGTTTGGAATACTGTTGGGTTTTCCCCCATCGGCAGCTCACATTCCTGCCTTGGGTTTCCACCACTGATTCCTGCTCCTGACCTACCCTTTGTTTTTGAGCCTCTCGTGTACCACTCTAGCTCACACTCAGGGAGGGGTCTCCTTCCTTCAGACCATTCTTCGCGATCTGGTATTACCACTCGGAAAGGTTTTGAGAAAGAGTACTTGATCTTCATGTGGTCCGAGATCATGTCCAGCGTCCGATCTCCGGCAACTATTGGTTTGGCAAGGTTCTAACTGACATTTTTGTCAAAACTGAGTTTTATATAGTATATTTATGTACAAATCGAGCTTTATAAAATATATGACTCTCATTGTTATAACTAAATACACAAATGAAATACTAATTTGACAAGGTTCTAAGTGCCATGAACTTTAATATATGTTTCAGTTTGACAAGGTTCTAACTACTGTTTGATCAGCTGCTGCAGCTTTTAGTGCCCAATAGCTGTTTTTGTATTGAGTAATTTCTGAGAGCAGCTGCTGTTTTTCATTGGTTTGGCATTGTTATTGTGTTATAATGTGTTGTGCTGAATGTTTAGGTTAACCTATAACGTTTTATAAGTTTCAGAGTTTTGTTGTTTAAATTTTAACTACATAATTGAAACACTATTCCCAAT
Organism: Philaenus spumarius; assembly: GCA_018207615.1. NCBI lineage: Eukaryota > Metazoa > Arthropoda > Insecta > Hemiptera > Aphrophoridae > Philaenus > Philaenus spumarius. The sequence goes on along the minus strand of JAGFPH010001240.1, from coordinate 286,206 downwards.
GGAGAAAATACTTTCTGACAACCACATTTTGGATGCACTTTCTGATGATAGTTTATCCAACTTATTTAGCAACAGTTCTGATGATAGTGATTTTGAAAAAATCACAAAAAATTGTGTTCAGGACAATCATGAGGAAACCAAAGACAGCTGAATCTCGTAGGATATATTCTTTCCATTATTTCTTTATTGTTAATGGAGAAAAACTTCAAGTTTGCCAAACATTTTATTTGACGACTCTAGACATATCGCAAAAACCTGTGTATACTGCGCACATGACTAAGATTTTAAGAACAAACACCCCAACCGTGGATCAAAGAGGAAGAGATAGTATTAGATGTCGGAAACTGGAGGGTAATGCAGATTTTGCAATGGACCACATAAAATCTTTCCTCACAGTAGAATCCCACTACTGCAGGGCTAGTATTAGTAGACTGTACTAAGGAAGTCATTTGAATATAGCAAAAATGTACTGAAAATTATACTGAAAATTGCCAGATGAAAAATAAAAAGCCGATCAAGAAATCAATGTACTGCAGAATATTTGGAACTGAGTTTAATATTGGTTTCCATGTGCCAAAGAGTGACAGATGTGACATTTGTGAGGCGTATAAGGTGGCGAACAAAACTGAAACCTTGAGTGACAAGCAAAATGACGATTATGAGGTACATATTTTGAGAAAGACCCAAATGAGGGAACACAGAAAAACTGAAAAAGAAGACAAAGACCATCCAGTCATTTTATTTGATTTAGAAAACGTCATATTGACTCCCCATGCATATATTAGTAGCTTATTTTATAAGAGAAAGTTGAACCTGTATAATTTAACTTCATACTTCATAAAAAAAAATTGTACCTTGTATCCGTCATGTGACTTCGTTCAGCGTACGTTCACGACGGATGCAAGGTAAAATTTGTTATATTCTATTTGTGACTTGGATCCTTATACAATGATTTAAAAATTTTACATACTTCACTCTGACAAAAAAAGTTTATTGTGCTGTATGGAATGAAACAATGTCAGGACGTACTGGAAATGATATTGCAAGCGCTTTTATCAAAATATTGGACGCTATTCTTGAAGACAATGAGGTCACAGAACTGATTACCTGGTCCGATTCCTGTGTACCACAGAACCGTAATTCCCACATATCAAATGCAGTTTTACATTTTTTAAGAGAAAATCCTAATATCACTTCAGTAAAAATGCAGTACTCTCTACTTGGGCACTCCTGTGTGCAGGAAGTAGATCATGCACATAGTGCTATCGAAAAAGCAATGAACAAGACCGACTTTTGCTCCCCTTTGGGTCTTGTAAGAATATTGAAAAGTGTTGACCGTCACAATCCATATCGGATTATTCAAATGAAGGCGAGTGACTTCAAGGACTTTGGGGCTACAGCAAAACTCCTGAAAATTATAAAGCTATTCCATTCACTCAAGTAGCTTGCTTAGAGTTCGCTCAACAATTTGTTATGGTCTTGTACAAAACAAGCCATGACCGTAACGAGCCATCTAATGCAGCATACATCAAGTTCCTCGAAACTACGCGACGAGAGAAGAAAGGATTATCCCCGGGTTGTAGTTCTAGTGTTCTTGAAATCAAACCAAAACTACAAAAACATTGTGCTGAGTTCCCAGAGTTGAAGAAAAAAGACATTAAAGACTCCTTTATATTCATGCCTTTGGAGTTATGTACTACACTGCACTTTTGCATTTGTAAATAGTATTATACATCCATTTCATGTAATTAAAACATTGTTTTTTTTAACTTCCCGCTATTGAAAATTTTCTAAAATCGGGAAGTTATTGGTTTCACCCCGTTTTTCGAAAATCGAGTATTCATCAGATCTCGACGTTTTGAGGTCCTAGGAATCTTCCCTGACCACTTCCGAGAGGGTGTCACCCTGTCTGTATGTATGTGTGTGTGTGTGTGTATGTAAGTATGTGACCCGCTTATAACTTTTGAACGGCTTAACCGATTGGATCCTACCAAACGGCGTTCTAAAGAGTTCCATCAAACTTAGATTTCCTGAAAATTTCAACTAATTCGGACCGGTAGGTTCTGAGAAATTTCGAAAAAACTAAGAAATAAAATTTGTTCAAATCAGGTTTTTTTGGAATAACTTTTAAACGGCTTTACCGATCAATTCCAAAATCTACTCAGCTTTTAACCTTGAAAAGCGACGTCGATCGCTACCAGTCTGGTCAAAATCGGTTAATTCGTCCGTGAGATATCGTGAACGAAAGAAAATAAAAAAAAGTATTTTTTCTCAATTTCTCATCAGAAAAATTTTTGTTGTCGATTCTTTCAATGGACTTGAAAAACTGCATCGATTGCCGCAAATCGCATAAAAATCGGTTGATTCATTCGCGAGATATCGTGAACGAAAAAAATAAAAAAAAGTGTTTTCCTCAATTTCTCCGAAACTTTTCATCTGAAAAATTTTTGTTGTTGATTCTTTCAATGGACTTAAAAAACTGCATCGATTGCCGCAAATCGCATAAAAATCGGTTGATTCATTCAAAAGTTATGGAAGTTCAAAATTTCCAAAAATAGTGTTTGTTGTAATTAAACTTAGCGGGAAGTTACATGAATGGCCTTTAGGGTCAACCGTTTTCCAATTTTTTTTTTTATTTATTCAATTGCAGTTACATTCTTATTATCCTAAGAGATATTTGCTTTTAAGGAAATTTTGGTTTGACAAAGTCCTAAGTGCAGTTAGAACTTTGTCACTCCAAAAGTGGCTGTTTCAGAATGACAAGGTTCTAACTGCATTAATTTTATGATTGTTCAAAAATAATAGATAAGATTTTCTGTTTTCAAAATAAACCATGCAATTTTAATGCTGTTGGAGAGTTATTCATTTTACAAAAAAATTGTAATGATTAAAGCATAAATACACCTACTATAGCCTAACAAAACTTTAAACCTGTTTTTCTCAAAACTCAGTACTTTTCAGTTAGAACCTTGTCAAACCAAGGTCACGTATGTTGTTATTCTGGAGTGTCCCAAGTTCCTTGGGCCATATTTCCAAAGCAGCGACCAAGGAATACTATAGACTGGCAATGTCGCGCAAGTCTTGAAGCGGATTCACCTAAGAGTGGTGGGGATGAAAACATCCGACTGCCCTACTTCCGAGCGTCAGTCAGTCTGAGGCAGTACAGACATAGTGATGATATGCTATATCCTGTGCTACTTATGCTTCTATTCTAACTTATTTTGTTTTTGCATACGATGTCACTTTGCGTTGCAAAAATAAAGCAATAGGCAATAAGTAAGAAATACTTAACTGTAAGACTCCATCACTTTACTAAATTGTTTAATCAAAAAATGCACAAGCAAAAAGTTTAGGAGCCATTTAACAAAAACAATTACTTTCTTAGGACAGTAAATATACTTTTTATGATTTTTTAATTCTGGGTACAAGGGTTTTTAATTTTATATGGATATTGTGGTTTTATTTTTTATTCTAGGGCAAGGATTGTTTTATAGTTATGATTTTGAATAAAGTGTTGTTTTCTTTCAAAACAGTTTAACTCATTCAGTTTTCTTATTGTTATTGTTCTTATTACACAATTTTAATATATTAATAATTTTTATTAAATTATAATTACTCGGACCATGAATGTATGGTACAATATAGTGATAGAACAAGCAATAGCACTACACATGAATGACAAGACTTGCAGATACAGTAGATTTAGCGATGGTGTTGTCAGTGCGCCGGTTCACAAAACAATCAAACCAACTCTTCACTTAACCACAGCCTACAGGCTAAACTAAGCATTTTACAAAGAAATGTAAAGAATAATTTTTTCTTTTTTGGTTGATTTCCAACAACTTTTACGCTTTGACAAATCACCTGCCCAAAATATACAAAACTTTCTCGCTATGCCTAAATTTCATGTCACATGTCTAAACACAACGTTGACTTTCTTTGTTTTATATTTTTCCCCGCTACATAAAATATATTTTTCTATTTTTGTTTGATACTGTCAGCACAGTCATAGTGTTTTAAGCAATATTTAAAAATTTCAGAATTTTATCTCAACTCTAAGTGTGTGTTCAAACGGTGTTAATGAAACGCGGCGAATTAAAATGTGTACCGGTCGCGGACAGAGAATCCGGTGTTTTCACCTAAGAGTGGGCGTGGTCGGCTTCAACTGCCTTAATGCGTTCTGCATGGGCATTGCCAGTCTATAGTATTCCTTGGTCGCTGATCCAGAGTTCCTCACAATGAGCACGCGGTACTAGGGTGACTCATCACTGCAACCACCATGTTGTATGAGTATTTGACTCTGAGACTGGCTTTTTACTCTTGCGTTCGACTTGTCCAGTCTATTTAATTCTGTGGTCGCTGGTTTTGTAAATAAATATTAGATTTTACTGGCACAAACACTAAACATTTTCTTGTTTAGGTTAAAGAAAAGCAACATCTTGTCTACACTAATATTATAAAGAGGTAAAGTTTGTTTGTAAGTAGGGGGTAATCTCTGGCACTACTGAACTGATTGAAAAAATAGTTTTATTAATAAAAAGCTACACTATCCCTGAGTAACATAGGCTATACTTTTTATTTTTTTTATTTCAATATTTGTAAATTTAGTCGGAAAAAATTCTTAGGTTAGGCCTAGAATGATAAATCAACACATGTATTTACATGTATTACCATAGCAATCAATTGAATAAAATAACAGATAATATAGCTGTTTGCTCCAATATTTTCCATTAACAGCTGATTTCAAAATTTGAAGAAATTATTTTTGTATTTCTAGCTTTTAGGTTAGTTTTTTTTAAAGTGTAGACCTGAGCCTTGCTGGTTCTTTTAACCATTATTATAACTGCTGTTACAAAATATAAGAAATAATTTAATTTGAATATTTAACGTTATTTACCATCTTAGTTTTGAGGTTATTATTAATCCTACACCTTTATTATAAATAAAACATAACATATGTTTTTAGAAGGTTCCAATGGGGATTGGCGTGCGGAACACGCAGGGGTCTCCCCTAGTATAAAATAAGTTTGTCAGTAAAGGGAAGGAGTAGGATAGTTAAAAATTTGTAAACCAGTCTTTGCAAAGTTATATAGGCTATTACTTAATTTTGTTGACAATACATATTTCAAAAATCCGACTAAAGGACTTTATAGTGTTTGTTGGGAATGGAAGTGAATGGGGTCCTAAAAGTTATAGGTAGATTTTGTTTTACAAAACAAGACTGATATTATAATATGGAAGATTTTACTGTCCAGCCAAAGTTTATTAAAGAAACACTTGTTTAGCCATTATAATGAGTATTAAATCAGCATAAAAAGTAAAATAAAGAAGAATTAGCTAACATTTTGAATAAAAAGTCTCAAGGGCATTACAAAAAATGTATAATTAATTGTTGTGCACTTCTTGTGTGAAAAATGCTGAATAGCCTGCAGCAGTAAAAATGCCTTTCAAATCAATTATGAGGGAAGGTTTTTCTGACTTTTAATAGCAGACTGTAGTACAAAAAATTACCCTTAAATCTGTCATCTGGGTAGATTTCCCTGATTTTTGTCGTTTCCCTAATCAACCTTTTCCCCTGGTTTTCCAGAATGTAAAGAACAGAAATAAAGTAAGCAAAAAAAAAACTATTAGCGGTCTGGCAGACCTTATGGTTCAAATTGAATATTTGAAAATCATAGTTCGGTTTAAGGGTTAATATTTTATTTGAAATGAAATTGAGATGGCGAGGTTTTATTGAGGTTGTGTTTCACCTACCAATTGTACATACAAATAACATGCTGAATATTTACATCGGTTCAAACAGTCCTTTTCCATTTTTGTTTTGTGAATAAATGTACGGTATTAAAAATTTGCACTTGGTCTTCTAATGTAGGTAAATCGATGACTTTTCATATTTCACATAAAACACAAACTTTAGTCTTTGCTGAATGCTTTCTATTTAGTTTCAAGGTAATGCTCCTTATCAATATTACAAAATGTTTTTTTTTGAGAACCACACTATTTTCCACTCTGCCTTCTTGATTAGAATTGTATTTGTTTGTACACCTAAATCCTAATCAGACAAGAAATTTCTCACCTGAACTTTAAGCGTAAGTATACGATTTTAAAAACTAAACTATCACTGATGTCCTTGATTTACAAAAAAAAAGTATTTAAATTTTACGGAGGAGGCAAGACGACATGGAGAAGCAGAAATATCAGAGTATGGGTCAGTTCAACTGTTAGCTTTTGTTATGTTGGGGAGGGGGATTATGTAGGTATGAAATACTGAAACAATGTATCAGAATAAAATTTATTTTATTACAGAATATTTTAACACATTTTGTACTTTTACAATCAGGTAACTTAGAAAAACAAAAAGACAAAATTAATTGCAGTGTTAAAAACATTCAGGCAAAAAATTACACGCAACAAAATCCCAAAAACTTAAATTAAAACAACAAATAATATACATATAACTTTTACAGGACTAGTACTTAACACTAACTTAAATAATACACAAACGTAATTACTTTTGTCTGAAATAATTATTGCTTCTACCAAGATTTATTTTGGTCTAGCTAAGGCACGCTAGAAAAGCTAATCATTTTAAGCATCGTAAAACTGATCATAGATTTATGTTTAGTAGTCCTGAACACAGAATTAACTGAATATGAAGGATTTAAAGAAGGCTATGTACAATAAAATAAATAATTAAAGTAGGTGATATATAAAATAAAAATGATTTAAAGTACAGTAGAGCGTCAATAATCCGAACTTCAATAATCCGAAACGTCATAAATCCGAACATGTTCTGAGGCAGCCCCTGCAAAAATGTCGTTTTCGTTTTAGCAAATTCCAATTATTGCGTTGTTAAAAATTTCACAACAATCTTCATCGCAGTTTGTCATTATTATCTCTTTTTAAACACTTGTTAAAATACCTGCTCTCACACGCCCTCACAGCAGACTGGCTGTCAGTATATTCACTGTCACGCTAATAAGCTGCTTAAGCGCTAGCAGTAAACATACAGAAAGTTCATTCATTTCTCTTTGTGTAATCATTATAACAGTGTGTCGTACATACAGTAGTGTACTGTACAGTATTTTTTATTTTTCGTTAGTGTTAACTATAATGCACAAGTGAAATTTTAATTATTATGTACTGTACTGTAATTGAGAGTTACAAGTGTAATCATGTTGGCTCTACTGTGTATGTGCAGGTTCTTCTAAATCATAACATGTAAGTAGTCTTACATGTATTGTAATTACATTACTGCTTGTACTGTTTAACCACTTTAATCGATTAAAGGGCGTATATTTTAGCCTAAATGGCATTTTTTTTCAAAAATCCGAACAAATAAATAATCCGAACCCCCCTCGGTCCCAATTAGTTCGGATTTTCGACGCTCTACTGTAGGTGATTTGTAACATGAATGATGCACAAAGTAGGCGAGTGATTGGAAATTCTAAATCGTGAAAATCTCAAGAACTACTGAAAAAATGTCAATGAATTAAAAAAAAGGACATGTCCTAATGGAGCTTTATTACCAGTAATTCTATTTGCATTCATTCACATATTCTTAATCAAGTTATTGTGAGGAAATTAAAGAGTGCATATAATATTATTTTTCTAAACATAATTGTTTCAGAAGTTAAATGGTGATTTTTATATTTCAAAAATGCAACTCTAGAAAAATAGTTTTAAAAACATTAAGTTGATCGCTTGCCATCTCTAAAAATGGTTAGGACAGAAAAATGCACAAACTGTTTTTTAAAATTTTTTTAGGTGAATTAGTTCTGCTATGTTGCACCAATTTTCACTTTAAAGGAAATTATGCAGTTTATTTTATTTACTGCTGATGTTACACTGTTTTCATTTAGAGATGCTGCCATGCCAGCTGACTGATCCTGACCCTAATTTAAAAGAACTTAAAGAAACAGAACACACTCTTTGTAACTGTGGATTGCAAAGGCAGTCTATATTATTATTTACATCTTGTGCTTGAATACAAATTGACTGTGCTATCGTTATATTACTACTAAATAAATACACACCTTAAAAAATAAGTTTTATTTCAGTAAAATCAATAAATATGATGCCAAAAAGAATGGTATTTGGAGAACAGATGTATTATGCAACTGGGGCAACTAAATAAGATGTTTTAAGATTGGAAGAGTGAGAGAACTGTGTTGAGACATGAATGCTTTTAAATAGGCAATCCTTCATATATAATTCTGTACGCAAAATTTTAGATTCAAAATTGTGGGAATTTGGTAAATCGGAGGATGATGGGAGAGGTGTCAAATTAAAGGTATCGATTCAAGGAACGAGGGAAAAATATAAGTTTTTTCTAAAATTAAAAACTAAGGGGTTTTTGAGATCCCCGAAAAACGAAAAATCCCCATAAGAAATACATGAGAATTTAAAAACATACAACAGCTGTTCTGTAAAATAATATGACAATTAAAGTAAATTATATTTTTAAATAAAATCTGCTACTTATTAACCTATAAAAGATACACGTTGACACACACATAGAGAAACCTTATAAGTGTGATTTTTGGAAGGTTGTATGGCTGTCCTATTAACTCTTCATACATTTATACTAATATCATAAAGAGGTAAAGTTTGTTTGTTTGTATGTAGGGGGTAATCTCTGGCACTACTGAACCGATTAAAAAAATAGTTTTACTGATAAAAAGCTAAACTTTACCTGAGTAACATAGGCTATAATTCATTTCGATAAAAACCTTTTTTTATTTCAATATTTGTAAATTTAGTCGGAAAAAATTCTTAGGTTAGGCCTAGAATGATAAACCAACACATGTATTTACATTTATTACCATAACAATAAATTGAATAAAAGAACAGATAATACATAGCTGTCTGTTCCAATATTTCCATTAGGAGCTGATTTCAAAATTTGAAGCAATTATTTTTGTATTTCTTGATTTTAGGTTAAGGTTTTAAAGTGTAGACCTGAGCCTTGCTGGTTCTTTTAACCATTATTATAACTGCTGTTATGAAATATAAGAAATAATTTGATTTGAACATTTATCATTATTTACTATCTTAATTTTGAGGTTATTATTATTAATCATATAACTTTATTATAAATAAAACATAACATTTGTTTTTAGAAGGTTCCATTGGGGGTTGGCGTGCGGAGCACTCCGGGGTCTCCCCTAGTATTATATTAATACTTTAAAGTGTACAACATAAATTATTTCAAGTAGGTGAAATTAAACACAGATGATTAAAGTAGGCGAATGATAAAAACTTAATTTTCTGCCATCGAAACAGCTGGAACAGGAAATTGCAAACATTTTGTATACCATTGGAATGATTTTGATGACATTCAGCTGTCTAGTCAGTCCTCATGGTACATTGTCCACAGAATATGCTTTACTCAAATTCATTCCTTATCAGCGAAAATTACAGAGGAGCGTAGTCGGTTTCTCTGCGGTTCTCTATGTTTTTTGGGGTGCTGAATCCGAATTGGCAACCAAAATTTCCTGGCGTGTTCCGAGAAATTTGCAAAAAAAAATAGCGACATTTTGCCCGTAACTATACATTTTAACAAAAACACCAGTTTACTAGAATTAATTTAAGAAAAGCTATAAATTTCATCTGTAGTTTTTGAATGTACGACCAACGGTTGAGGAGCTAGAGCAAGGTGAAAATTCACAAAATTAGCGTATTTTGCAAAAAATAGCTCATTGTCAGTTTTTGGCAGATAACACAAAGTCTATGCATTTCTAAAAGAAACTCACTATGTACAAATGGATAACGTTCAATTTTGTTACTAATATGCAAGAAGATGAGCAACCGTTAGGGCGTTCTGACCTTGAGAAGTATTTCGGTCACAGCTCCCACACTCAAGTTAAAATCACTCGTCTAATTGACCTAAATTTACTATATATTATGCAGATGCTTTGTATAGTGCAAACAAAGTGAACATGGCTAAACTTAACCTGCAATTTGGAAGTTTTTAACCCAGTTTAATATGTACATTCAGAACATTAAAAAAATCCCACTTCATTTGGTCACGTTATTCTGCTCAATTATTAAGGTAACCGCTGATCAGGTTGGGAGTAGATTTATACTCTCAAAACGTGGTGTATTATACAAATTGTAAAAATATGAACAATCCATCATTAAAAATTAATTTTAAAAGCAGAATTCCTAAATTTACTGGTTTGTTTAGCGATGTGCTGCTTCTGTTCTCTTGTTTAGAGTCTATTATTAACAAGTTTCCATAAGAAAAAAGAGCTATTGCGATGACTGAGTCCTAAGTTCAGGAGTGATCAATGAGCACAGATCCTGGTCCCTAGAATATCTGGCGTGAGAAGAGAGTGAAGTGAAGAACAAACCAAATCAAGGTATTCTGTTTAACCTACTCTAACCTGTCATGAATGGATTAACATGATATTAAGCTTAAATAAACAAAGGCAATTGTTTACAAAATTAGCTTCGCACCTGAAAACTCTTTATGGACCCTTTAAAAAAATACATGAGTTTGCCGTGACAATTAAACGTTGAGACTCACCTAAATGATCAAAGTTATGTATACACGTGTAATATCTGCAGATGTGTATGTTATTCCAACAGACCAAAGCAACTGAACGAAATAGATCGGCTTGGAACGTTGCAACAAAGCCATGGTTGACCTGACCATTCCTACCGAATATTATTAATACAGTTGAACTTGGTTTTAACGGCCTCGGCTAATGCGTCAACTCGGGCTTAGCCTCATTCTTTTTTAGGTCCGGTCAAATGGTTACCTTTTATATTATTATAAACCCCTGTTTTAGCATCAATAAATACTTTAACCACTCGATTGTAAATCTACAAAATATCAATGTTAAACTTTGAATTCAGTTTTCTCAGAACTCGAAAAACGTTAAAATTCCCCTTTCCTTTGATGTCGTTCCGTCTATTTTCTCCCTCATCAGCACCAAACCGCGAAATAAACAAACTATGTATTTTTTCACACGTAAAATGTAATATCCGGCGGGTCCCATCAAAGTCGGCAGAGGGGTGTTCCACTACAAGCAACACTGCTAACTCTCCCACCCCTGCTAAGGAACAATTCACACGCTATGCTGTGTCAGTTGTGCGCTGTGTGTAACTAAACCCATGACCTTGCTGGGAAAGTGTTCGGACAATACAAAAGCACGTAATAAACCACTCAATCGAAATAGCCTGGCGAGACATTTACGTAGTTGTGATCAGACAGTTGTTGCCCCCCCCCCCCACAGTTCCAGAGTTGCTTGGAGCTTTGCATTGTGTATACGTGAGTCAACTTACTGTATGTGATTCTTTTTGTTACTGCCAGACCCTACTGTACATTAAAAGAAAAGTACAGTGTTTTTCTTTTTAATAAACGTCATGAAAATGTTGTCAATAATAGTAATTAGTGTACAGTTGTTTGTCCTTTCACTCAAGGAAACAGAAATACGATTTCCTGTTTGTACATCTTTATAACATCACTCGGACGTAGCATCAACATTCGTTCGGTCCCTTCGTTAACGCTATAACCAAGTTCAACTATACTGTACTTCAAAGTTACAATATAGAACTGTTAAGTTGCAGAAACTTTTCTAGTAAAAGTCTTTTTATCATCAGTCCATTCCGGTTCCAACTGTGGACATTTCTTTATGCAATTTTGAACATCCTTTTTTTAAATAGTATTTTTATACCTTTTCGCTGATTAAAATATTATGCTCTACATTAAGGGAGTTTGACAAATACTTTGGTATACTGGGAGCCTTTTTTTGTAAACAATTACTTAAACTAACGAGTAAGGCACACACACATTAATTCTATAACAATATTTACATATAAACTTATATACAAACATTACATAAATACTTTATTTACAATAATTTATAATAAAACACTCCACTATATCAAAGCCCACTAAAGAATACCCTTGAGGGATGGGCTTGTGTACTCTGAGACCTTGAACGCTCCAATCGCCGTAGTGCGACGTTGTCACGTTCTTCCCACGCTTCTAACTGACTGCGGCTGACTCAACACATTTATAATTCTTTAAACTGTTCGATCAAGCCTCAAGCGGTAAATACCAGGAGTGTTCGAGGCTAGTAGATATGGCAACTCTGCGCGCCCATCCTATTGGCCGCCTCGCAACGGTATTCTTTAGTGGGCTTTGATATAAATATAGACTGGGCTAGAACAAAGACACATTTTATGGGGTTAAACTCGTTTGGTTGTTAATAATGATTTCTTAACATTCTCTTTGCTCCTTGTATTATTTTATCAGACATGTTCACCTTTCAAAACTATAAAATATTGTCTGTTACAAAAGTTAAACACAATGATTTTAGCAATAACTGTTTGAAATCAGCTGATTAAAGATATTATTTTGGATCCCAAACAGCAAAAAAAAAACTTTCAAAATAGTTCTCTGGACAGTAGAACCCCTCTTACCTCAACTGCATTTTGTAAAAATATACAGCAGTAAAAACCGATAAAACAAAAAAATAGTTTAAAATGCTTTTTCATTTTTCGCTTAATGTTTTTCTTTGAGCCTGTTGGACTAATAAAGACGGGGAAGCAGTGTAAAGTAACTAGATTTGAACGTACGCAACTGTGTTAATCAAAGCTAATACAGTAATACACAATTATGTAACCGTAATTGTATAGCATATTGTCTCAATACAGTATGCGCCAAAATAAACAGTACTGAAACTAAAGCTGCGAGCAAAGCAAAGCAGTCCATAATCTGAGGGCACAATGCCGAG
>JAGFPH010001240.1:248363-273447 GCA_018207615.1 Philaenus spumarius | reverse complement strand
AAATAACAAAAACATTTCCAGGACTGTTGAAATTGGTTTATAAAATAAGCATGGCTCATCAGTTTTGCTGATTAGGATTTTTAAAATTATTTTTCAACTACAGTAGAGCGTCGACTATCCATTATATTACGTTACAAGCCCGGTAAATTCCGCAGCCGAGTGCGGGATTTTCTTGCAAGCACGGAAAAACTTACCGGGCGAGTTACGTACAATATTTTTCATTATACTACACCGAAAAAATGTAACATAATTTTGAACAAAACATCTTTTTATATAAAAAAAAAAAACATTTAAAACTGGTTTTATTTTTTAATTTTTTTATTGACAAAATCAATTAGCTGTTTACATAAAACTGATACGTTTATCCTTATGTGCCTATGAACAGGTATAGAAAACAGCTGTTTTCGATGTAGTATAATGAAAATTAAATTAGTACAGTACTGCACATAAATCCGAATTTAAAGTTTTTAACTCGCATAGTCAGCCGAATTGTAGACTTCAGGGAGTTTGTGCGCTCAATGGAACAGCGGCCGCTGTTGAGTCAGCCCGCTGCCGCTAGTCTCCCGTTAGTCACTAACGAGTACACAGTAAACTGAATTATCCAAACCAGCCCCCTCGGTCCCAATTAGTTCGGATAATCGACGCTCTACTGCATCACTTTTCCACTGAGATGTGGTTTACTTGAAACTAAGGTTAAACAAATTAATTAGAATAATTATTAAGTACAATTGATGGACATATACTTCCATAAATATAAATCTAATAAAATAATTATGAATTTAAAAATTCTTTTAAAACACATATTTCGACAAATTTAAAACAAGTTTCAATTGTAAAATTTTATGTTTTCTGCTGAAAATAATTATGCAGAACCTGCACAGCTATATTTAGACTTTTCACTACACAACTGTTGAATTTGTCAATTTATTCTTTTGCAACATAGAGGCTGGCTCTTTTAGTTCAAATGTTACAACAGTCGTGGAAATTATTTGAAACAATTTCTTGGGCTTCAGGTAAAAAAAACAACAATGAGGCCAGACTGACACTTTCTTAAGATTTTAAATATTGGACAAAACTGATGGTTTTATAAGTAATTTAAACCACTAAATTAAACAATATCTGTTTAAAGAAAACTGATGTAAAACCATTAAGTAAAAACATGCTAATCCTTAAGCTTGGCGTAGACAAATATAACATGAGAAAAATGTATATAAATAAATTCAAAAACATGTTTAACAATCACACAAAAGTTAAAAAATGTACGTCTACTTCTGTACAAATATTATACCATATGTATGTGAGTACCTCTAACACAGATTTTTTCAAAATTGTAAACTTCAAAGCCTTGTAAACTTATTTTTCACAAATGTTTGTATCCGCTACAGTTTTTCTATAAAATATAAAAGTACACTTCTACATGACTGGTTTTCCCAAATTTTGTGTCCACCTAGTGTACGTGCAATAGGTCTACACCAAATTAATTAATCCCTGCGGATTCACAAAAGAAACGTCATGATTTAAACTTTCAATAAATAACTAACGAGCTTGACATGTGAGAAAGTAACTAGATAAAATAAACCCGAACACAAAGTCTCCCAATAAATATGTTGGTTACTGTAGCTTGTGCATCACTGAGGATGGCGACATTGTCGTTGAAACGCGTTTGAGGTTAGTAAACATATTTATTGTGAGATTTTGTGTTCGGGATTATTTTATCTTAAACTTTCAATTCTGAAGCGTTTCGATAAATTACTGCGTTTATATATTATAGTTTATAAAATGTTTAGTCCTAATGATTTTAGAACCTATGTGGAGAAATACTACAGTATTCAATCAAGGTAAATGTTTTAAAGAGCAATTATTGTCTGTTCTCTTTATGATTTTAATGACAATTTATATATTGATATCCTGTTATTGTTATTAATCGGATATTGTTATCAGTTTGGGTTTGGTCCTTTGTGATATCTAAATAAATGGAGGTTAGGAAACTAAGTCAAATTTCTTGTTAATACCAACATTTCATGTTATCTGCTCCTGATGAAGCGGACATATAAAGGTTCCTTTTATTCATATTTTAAGGTACGAAACCCATAAAAGCAATGTTTTACACCAGTATTATTGGCAACTCAAACCACATACAAAACCACCAATTTTGCACCTATGGTGAAATCTTCTGTTAGTTGTTACTTGGACAAAGAGTTTCTACATTTCTTTTTAAAGAAACTGTTTTCCTACTCAAGTCAAGTAATTGTTTAGAAAATAATAATTCATTGTAAATTTTTTGGTAACTTTTATGCTGCAATTTAAAGTTTAACAACAACCAACTTATAATGGTCGCCATAATCATTTATATTTCTATATGTTGATCTATTATGTCTTGATAGTTTTGATAATCTAAAAGCTACTTAAAACAATTTTACAAAAACACTTAATAGTTAAATAAAATGGTTAAAAACAACCAAATTAAAAAATTATATGCATTTTTGAGATCTACAAAGTATATTATAAAACATACACAATATTTACAAATATTAAAATTAAAATAAGTTATGGGTAACAGTATATGTTGAAAATCCTTCTAATAACGGAGAAATCAGTATTTCAATTTAACCATTTTGTATTAGGCGCCAAAATAAACAGTACTGAAATTAACAGCAGCTGTGGTTGGTTTGTAGAACAGCTGATTGCATTGTTGATTGTTGTAAGGCCACGTTGTTTATTAGTTTATATAAACGGTTCTTACCACGCCAGAGAAAGTTTTTATCATGGACCATTTTGTTTCTCATACGGAGCAGGTCATTCCAGTGGTCTTAGTTTGATACAAACTGCTGTAGAGTTTCAAGAATGGTTCCACAAACAACCGCGTAATGATAAGCGTTGTTGACAAGTTCCGTCGTAACAGTATTTCGACTCGGTGTAAAGAGTGACCCAAAAACGGTCACTACGAATGAAAACCAAATTAGTCTTCTTCAGCAAGTCCTGCAGTCTCCGAAAAGAAACCTTCATTGAACATCTTTGAAAGTGAACATCAGTAATACATCTCTGAGAAGAATTAAAAAAAAAAAAGTGGTGGATTTACGTGTAGAATAAAAACTGGTCAACCTTAGAGGTAAGGGGCAAAAAAGACAGAGTAGTTTATTGCCCCACAATGTTAGCTATGAACTTTGAAACCCTGGCTTAATACAAAATACATGCTTTTCGGATGAAAGTCATGTACACTTGAACGTTTTCATCAACAAGCAAACATCACGTTTTCTTGGATTTCAACGCCCTGAGATGATGTGGTAGACCCGTAACGGAATAGTGCGCCATATCAGGGGGGTATACTGGGTCCATATTTTGTTGAAGATGATAACGGGAATTCAGTTATTGTAAACCAGATGCAGAGGAAACAGATCTCTTTACCTTTTGCAAGAGATCTGAGAAGGTTTTATTGTGCTAGAAATCTGGCTTTTGGTTCCCGGTAGTTCTAGCAAGATAGTCGCACCGCTGTAGCCATTATTGTTCTACACCACGAGAGTTGCCTAAAACTTAATGTACGGCTTATAGAACTTGTGTGTGTTAAAAACTATAGTTTTCAGCTTCCTTTTACTTTGTATATTTGTCTAAAAATAAAACATTTAATTTCAATACCGTTTAGTTTTGGCCCATACCACATAAATTAACACCGTAATGCATACCTCATTGATGTCAAGAAATAAAAATAACAGATTTCTCAAAAGTAGGATTTTCAAATACTTGGAACTTTAATACAATAATTAATTATGCAAGTTGTATTATGCTAATTCTTGATTTGTAAAATATATGGGTTTCAGTTAAAAATTAAGTTAAACGAACACAGTTCATAAAACACATAGTTTGCCATAAATACGTCAATAAAAAACACATTAAAAAACTCCACCAACTGATAGGATATGCAACATTTGCAATGCATTTATAATGTATAGTATATAACCAAACCACCAGAATGAGCTACGTGTCCCTGGCTACATGATTCAGAAGCAGAAAACTTGTGCAAGCAATAACAAAATTTACAAATAATTTAAAAGAAAGTTTAGGCCTACAAATAATTTATAGTCTATTTGTCCATTACGATACAAAGCTCAGCTGATTGAATTATGTTCAGTGTCGATAATATAATCAGCTGTTTACTCTGATACTTCTAGTGTAGACTATACCTCAGTGGTATTTCCACAAGCAACTAATTTCGTACTTAAAAACAATTATTTGTATTTCTAATTTTTAAGTTGGGTGTGTGTTTAGGTGAATGGCTTTGTTATACTAGTATATCATATACTTAATAATTTGATATAGACTTTTAATTTTATTTACCATCCTAGTTTAGGATACGAGTAAATTTAGGTTTTCCTTTTTATAAATAAATTATGTGTTGGCGTACGAAGCAGACAGGGATCTTCCCTTGTAAGTGTATAAGAATAAAGTATACTAAAATTGTTTGCTTTTAATGCAGCTGCGCTGAACTTTGCCACTGCTTGTGTTCAGTCACTCTATGATTACACTAATCTATGATTGCAAATGTGTGTGTGTGTGTGTGTGCATCTTTGTATTCTATGACTTGTCTACACTTCTATGGGATGTCTGATGACTGGATGTACTGCAACGATATTGTTTGTAATTCGTATATGTGACATATATCACTTGTAATCAAGTATAAAAGTGTAATTATTTACAAACCAAAAACATAGAAACAATCAGGTTGTGTTTTACTTTCAATTTAGGTGAGAGAACGGTGGTTCGGTTAAAATGATCATTGCACATGCTCATTTCCATCAATTATTACGACAGCTGTTTATGCGTATGCATCGCTTTCAAATGAATCTTGGTCTAGGTAGTTGGAAGAATGTTGCATACAAAGGACGTTCAATAATTAACGAGACAAACTGTAACAGCAAGAAAACTACTCAATATTGTTGTATGAAACTTTCTGAGCATCAAATTATCAATCCAATCAGATGTTTGAAAGAAAAAACAAAACAAAATTACCTCAAAGTTCATTTCAAAATGTCACCTCCTCTCTAAACGTGTATGCCAGAAGAGCAACATTCAGTGACACAATTTATGTTATCCAAAGGTGTAAAACGGGCAGAAATTTTCATGAGAATATTGATGCAGTATGGGGAAAAGTTTTTAAACCGCAAAAGAGAGTACCAATGGATTGAAATTGAAGGGTGGTACAAGTGTCACTGAACTTCATCGCTCCGGAAATAAACGACCTAATTCGCAGTGGCAGATTTATAAAAATCATGACAATTGCTGATTTTTGTAAATGCTAGTGTCAAAACAATGCACTCAATCAAGACAGTTGACTCAAGTTCAGCCAGACGTGTTCATATTTATTCTGAACTTAAAACAATGGTTTTTAACGGAAGGTAATGACTTTCTAGACATGTTGTAACTTTCGATAAAACATGGATTCACCACTACAAACTTAAATCCAAACTGTAAAAAAAACTTGAACAGAAACACTTGGATTTGCATGCAAAGAAGTGACAGTCCACAGGGACTCTCAAAGCCAAATTTATTGTGGCTAAAAGAACAGTGTACTATTGTAATATGCTACGACGTAAACTGAAACCTGCGGCAGGTAGAAAATGCCGGGTGTTCTCTCAAAAGGTGTGATAAAACGAAAGACATCATAGAAAATTTGGGTTGGGAGCTGCTGCTCAATCCAACCTCACACCAAGTTCGAAGACAACGAGCACACAAGTGATGTCGCCAGCAGGAATATTTTACGAAAACAAATATGTAAACTTTTAAAGCAATGGGACACGATTAGTGTCATTGAATAAAATGTTTATTGTTTACAGCAATTTGTCTCGTTAATTACTGGACCTCTAGTTCAATGTAAGTTTATTGTGGCGACATTGTTTAGAATATATTTTTGTGTTAAACACATTCTTTTATTAAATTCCAATATACTTATTATAAGTTAATCTTTTAAAACCAATATGGTTTATAATATATCAAAGCGTAAAAAAATGTCCTAAAGGCCTATAAAGTTGTCACTTTCAGTTCTGTTCAACAGAGAGAAAGTAGAACTCTACATTAAACAGAGCTCAAAATATTTACAAAATATAATATAAATACAATATATACAACTTATTCTTGCTCCTCTGGGTCTCCATGTATCCTTACTCTGTAGACGCACGTGAATTCTCCCCCGTGGTTGGATTGGATGTGCATCTCTACTATATTAAACGATCTATTCGCACGCTGAAATCATATGAACTTTTACAGGAATATACTGAGATGAAACAGATATTAACAGAATTAAAATGGATTTATACAGGGTGATTGAGAACTATACGGCAATGTCTTGGTAGCTCATTCTATAGCTAAGAGTAAGAAAAAACGTTTATATAAACATAGGCCCAAAAACGCTTCATTTTGAAGAAAACCGCCATTTTGTTTTTTTTACAAAATAATTCATATCTAGAGAAATGTTTGACTTATTAGGTTCAACCTTGGCACAAAGTTTAACCGAACAATCATCCATCTCAAGAAAAATAAGCGATTATATCCACTTATAATTAAATAAATACCTTATTTCTACAACTGCTCGCAGCCAAGTAAACGTTGTTATTATTCGGTGACGACCGTTTCGCCTATTTTATTCAGGTATTATCAAACCGAAACTTGTTATGTTATAGCATTTAATTTAAATGCTTGTCAACTTTAAAATTACGCAAAACACACAACACAACACATTAACATACATCACAACACTTTGAAACACAAAACTACATTTAAAATATACGCAATGTTCGTTTACTATCGTATAAGATGGACACACATGTTTACTTGTTCATTGGTTAGTCAGTACTGAAGATACTAGTTTTGCGGGTGGTTATGTCTTCTAGTTGAAGGGGTTAATTTAATTATACTGTCAAAAATAGTGTTTGATTGAAAGTGGACTTTTTCGTTTAATAAAATAGATGAATCAGAAATAGATTGTTTGTAGATTTGGAATTCTTCTAAGACATTCATAATTGGCCCTTTTGAATATTTATGTAAAATTTGCATATTGCTATCTATATTGGAATAACTATGGCCGGTTTCTAATAGATGTTCAGCAAATTTAGATTTTATTGGGTTAAGGTTTCTTTTCGGCAAAATGTTCTTTAAATCTGGTTCTAAACGATCTTCCCGTTTGGCCAATACTGGACTGCGAGCAGTTGTACAAATAAGGTATTTACTTAATTATAAGTATATTATAACCAGTCCATAAGGCAGAACAACAAAAACGATTATATCCAATCAAGCGTTTCAAAATAGCGGCTGTTTGAAAATTTCAAACCTAAATTACCAAAAACCGTACATTTTAACAAAAAATGTCAAGACACCTTTTTTGTAGCCCTTTTGATTCCCTATGGGATGGTGTAACTGTCAAAATAATCACATGAAGGATAAGTTATTTGTTTGTTCAACTCAGCATCCTATACCAAAACAGTAAACACAACAATATTGTATGTACATATATGCTGTTAACTTAGCTATTATCCTTCATCCGATTGTTTTGACAGTTACACCATCCGATAGGGAATCAAAAGGGCTATAAAAAAGGTGTCTTGATATTTTTTGTTAAAACATATGGTTTTTGAGAAATTTAGGTTTGAAATTTTCAAACAGCACCCATTTTAAAACGCATGATTGGATATACAGTAATCACTTATTTTTCTTAGGATAGATCGTTGTTAGGTTAAACTTTATGCCAAGGTCGAACTCAATCAGTCAAACATTTCTCTAGATATGAATTATTTTGTAAAAAAAGAGGATATCTGGAAACAAAGTGTGTTCATGCCTATGTTTATATGAACTTTTTCCTATTTTTATCTACAGAATGAGCTACCGAGACATTGCCATAAAGTTCTGAATCACCCTGTATAAAACAACTTTAGTTTTTTTGGAAATAAGTGTAAAATTAAAAAAAAACTTTAATTTTTAGACCTGAATATAGTGATATTCTAATTAAACATTAGAACTAAACTCAATACTCCTTTTTTATTAATGTGTCATGAAAATGTTCCACATATAGAGACATCTGTGCTTGCACAAGTTAAAACATTTTTTTTAAATACCAATTTAAAAATAAACTAGACTTGACTTTGAAAAGACCGAGGACAAAGCCTATTTACAGTTTTAAAACTAACCAACGGTAAATGATATTCAATCACAGGCAAACAAAAATATTAATTATTAATTCATCCTATATAATAAAAACGTCATGTGCCTCAACATTTTTAGGGCGTTAAACCTAAATTTGCACATAAATTGAGGGAAAATCAAGGAAGATTCCAGTTCTCGAACCTGATAGGCTTTTACCAAATATTATTAAATATGTGTCTAGTTCATTCTTTTAACCCTACCCACATGATAGATGAATACATCAATCCAAATGTAACAAGCGAAAAACTTGGTATCCGGAAATAGCCATTTAAAATAATAGGAATGACTTTTGATTTATAAAACTGCTACTTAGTGGCAGATAAGGTCACTTTTAATGTTTTCTGAAAATTTCTTACTTCTAAAAGCTGATCTCAATGATGGAAAATATATGTTTTTTGGTAGCTAGTCACTAATACTGACATCGCCAGCTGATTATTGTTTTTGTTTACTAACTCCAATTTGGTGTTTTCTCTTTGGTTTATATGACGTTTTAAGAGTTTGCTTTGTTATAATTTTATTTAGTTTTCATTGCTATTATACTAATTATTCAAAACTGAACTTATTGCCCACATACATACCAATGTTTCAAAATGTTGTAAACTCTTTCCATTATCTTCGTATGCAAATGTTCCCAGTGTTGTACCATTAAAGTCTTCTACAGTCTCCAGACCCTGTAAACAAAATTATACAGTTTAAACTAAGTACCATCTTTGAATACAAGGCCGTAGCCAGGGGGGACAAACCCCACCCCCCCCAAATGTCAAAATTAATACTATGTTTAAAAAGTGCAAATTAAATTATAAAATAGACAACACAACAGAGGATCCAACAACATATTTTAAATCATTCTGCATTGCAAGCATGCTGATATTTAGATTTGCTTGATAAAACTACAACGTACAATACACATGGACACAGTAGGTTACAGCCTTACTCCCTTGTGAGCTTGATCTGATCAATTAAATAAGAAAACTATGAAGGTTCAACAAAAATACTTTACTCTAACAAAACAAAATAATTCATCAACCTTACATCCTATAATATTTTACATTGGTAACTATATCAAAATGTTAAAAATAAGCATGAAAATTGTTGTTTAACAAATTAAGTGCTATGCAAATTTCGTATTTCCTATGCTTCAAGCTAACGTTTTATTTTTTATATTTATAGCCTAAATAAGTAGAAGTTACTTTATTTTTTATTTCTGAACGTTTCTACGTAATAATCACTAATACTTTAAAGCGGACGCACATGTGCGTCTATAGCACACAGGCTTAAAATTGACGTGCGAAGCAAGCAATGCTCTGCGTATTGAAAATACTCCCAATATGGGGTTGGCGTGCGAAGCAAGCAATCCATTGTGTATTGAAAATACAATACTAGGGTTGGCGTGCGAAGCATGCAGTGCACTGTGTAATGAAAATACTCCCAAAACGAGGGTTGGACCATTTAACACGCAATGCACTGTGCGTCGGCCGCTTCTCATAGTGTTCAGTGTTACATGTGCGTCCTTAGCAGTGACCTGACCTTCCCACTGAAAAGATTTTATTGATTCTATTCCTGGCTATGGCCATGTTTTAAATTACAGTTCAATGCTTGACAAGCCCTGATGATCAGCATTCAATGTTAACAATGAAATAAAACGTGTTTGCAATGTGATTGAGTAAACGTTAAAATGTTTAACTATGTTCTGAGTACATTTTATTTTTCTGAACTACAAATACTCAACTATAACAACAAAATATTTGCACCGTAGCACCTAGTATTTGTGGTTTTAAAATAAAGTTATTTTGAAAAACTTTTAGTAACACCTTTTATTGACAATGAGACCTTTATGAGACAAATATTTGAGATGCATCGCACACCGAGAAAATAAAATACTATTGTCCCGAAACCAGTACCAAGCAGCAAAAAACATTCAATCCCTCACCCACTTCAGACACCAGAGAGCATTTATGCTAATGTGTCCAAAACGATTTTAGATTGAAATCTTCTAAACTGTTAGGTAGGTTGTGACAGCAATTTTATCGACTGGCCTACAAGATCGCCTGACTAGGCTGTTTACAAGTTTTTCTATGGGGCTTTTTGAAAGAAAAGTATACTCTCACCCTATAGCAACAAATGATGAACTAATGAGGCTGATTGAAGGGGAACTACTGTTGATACCTCAGCAATTTTTCAATAGGCCTTATATTTTTTGTTCCGATGCTTTAAGTGCATAACTATTGATGGACATCAATTCGAATAAAGGTCAAATAATGATTAACTACTGTTATTTATTTACACATTTTCATGTTGTCTGCAAATCAACAATTTGTAATGGTTACCATTATTTTGTTATTCCGCAAATTTGTTTTGATTGGCCATGAGAAATGAAACCTGAGGGTACTTTTTTGCATATCTATGTAACATAAATGTAAACTGTCAGTTTTGTAGAGTATTCTATAAGTCTGGCATAATAATCAAAAATAGTAAACTCTTCGTGGGACAACCAGTATATGTGAGGAACTAAGTAGCCTCCTTTAAACGAATTGCACTTAGAAACTAAAAGAATGAAACAGATCGACTACAGACAAACTTTATATAGATAATAAACTAAGAAATTAACTTTATATAAAACTAGGGGAAACCCCTGTGTGCTCCGCACGTCAACACCGTTGGAACCTTCAATACACATAATCATGTTGTTTTCTTTATAATAAAGGTGTAGGATTAATAATAACCCCAAAGCTAAGATGGTAAATAATGTTAAATGTTCAAATCAAATTATTTTATAACAGCAGTTATAATAAAGGTTAAAAGAACCAGCAAGGCTCAGGTCTACACTTTAATAAAAAAACCTAACCCAAAAGATAGAAATACAAATAATTGCTTCAAAATTTGAAATCAGCTGTTAATGGAAATAAAATGTAAATACATGTGTTGGTTCATCAGTCTAGGCCTAACCAAAGATTTTTTCAGACTAAATTTACAAATATTGAAATAAAAAATGTTTTTATAAAAATGAATTATAGCTTAATGTTACTCAGGGATAGAGTAGCTTTTTATTAATAAATTATTTTTTTTTTATCGGTTCAGTAGTTTTAGAGATTACCCCCTACATAGAAACAAACAAATTTTACCTCTTTATAATATTACTAGGGGAGACCCCTGCGTGCTCCGCACGATATATTATATATTAGTTATATTCATTATTAGGATTAGTATATTTAATGTAAAGATGTTACATTGCGGAAGACAGATATGGAAGTAAACAAGGAAGGATGAGCTTTGCGGAAGTGTTTTTGTGTTGCACGGAAGAACAGTGTAGTTTGTCAACACGGAAGCTAGATGGGTTTTATAAGCATAACCCTAATCTAGATTCGAGACCAGTCTGCTAAAGTCTGGGGCCGAAAGCGAGGCCAGTTTGCTAGGGACGTTGGACCGAGATTTGCCCAAGTATTGTGAAGTGTAGGGTCGGAAGCTGGACAGCACGAGACAGGTCAACACTATGAGAAGGTCTACACGAGATTAAAGGACGAAGCCGGTTCTGCAGTAGAATGAGATTTGAGTGAGTAAACAGAATACTTAGTCTATCGATGTCACATTGAGTTTGGAGTTAAAAGTTTAACAAGAGTATAAATACAGTAGCTTTGTTTAAAAAGTTCTTGATCCAGTCTGTCCTTCAAACGTAATATCTAGTAAAGGAAATAAGTGTAGGCTAATGTATCAAATTGTATGTATCGGTAAATTGCAAGGGTGAGCGAATAAATCGATGTTACAATAAGTACTACCACTGAACCACTGTTTTGTTATTAACCTGTCCCTTAGTGTTTGAACCCGGACAGAAGGGTTCTACCCCTAAAATATGCTATTTTTCTATACTAACAAAATATTTTTTAATAAATAGACAGTTTTCAAAACCAATTAGTGTATTAAAAATATTTGCCCTATAATAATTAAGTTCTTTACTTTTTGTGTTGTATTAAGGTAAAAGTCACCAACAGCATTGCCTAAACATCAATGGATTCGATCCACGATCCTTGAGCTTTAGTCAAGAAGTTACCTCTTAGTTAAAAGCTAGATTTAGAGGTTTCATACGAATTGGTTGTCTTTATTTATATTTTTACTCAATTACATTTTATCTTAAGCTACAATTTAAGTGATTGCAATCCAATGTATTATCTAGATAACGCGGGTGGAGAGCGAAGAGGGGAGTGTGCAAGTCTCCTACGTTGACTCCCACCCACATTTCCCCCCTCGCGGCGGAGTACAGTCAGAGCACCGTTCCACGCGTTTGTTTGCCGCCAGCCTACCTCATGTCTGCTCCGTAGTCGTGTTGATTGTATATGACACCTTAGTTACTAAAGCCATATTATAGGCATGGTAATTCATTTACGGTGAAAGTAAAAATATTTGAAACTAGAAAACAAATAATATAAACATTAAGTGCATAGCCACCAGGTTTTTATACTACAAGTTTTATTTAAACCATTTTTGTATTTAAAATTTAAAAAAAATATAGTTAATAAAGTAAATTTACATGCTTTGAGAAACCATTTTTTTGGAGTTTGTTGTGTAATAGCTCCCTTAATATTAACTTTAACGAAAAATTTATAAGGACAAAATATGTTTAATATGTATTAAGGAGCAAATGTACAAAATATTAATTCGCTACGATGAGTATTAATGAACTTGTAAGCAATCTAGTGAAACTCTGCATTTGTACGCTTCAAGGAGGGGTGGATGGGGAAGCAGAAGGGGGAGAGGCGGAGACTTTTGAGAAAATACATGTCTCATAAGAGTCTATCACATATAAAAAATTCAGCTTTCCCCAAATTAGTTGCAACAAAAAACCTTTATCGACTGGCCTAAAAAGAGTTCACAGTGACAGGCAACTGCAACGTTGCTAGACAGCAACTGACTACTTTATGGTGGTGACTGTACTGAAGACTCAAAGTCGAGTAGGAGAGGGTAAAGACGTTACAGTGCATGCTCAAGTGACGCTTCACGTTACCTGGCACTATCTGTACTAGTTAGTTTCTGCAAGTATTGGAACCAACTGGAACAACATATTACTTAAAGAAGTTTGGGTACGTAAAGAAAGTTTGTGTAATACAAGACGTGTCCAAACGTACAAAACTAACATTTTAACCATTTTATGTCGTTTGAGTGTTGTCAGTGTTTTATGTTAAGCGCCCTGAAGATGCAGTCAGTGAAACATGTCGCACTAAACACATGGATTGTTGAGACACAAAAGGTATTTATTTTACAACATTTATTTTAAGAGTACTTAAAAAATGTTGCACTTAAAAATGCAATTGTAGTAACTGCTTCAAGATTTTATTTAAGATTTAAACTGCTTAAGTCAAGTTTATTCCAATCATTACCTTGAAGGATTTGACAATATAGTGAATATAGTTGCGAGACCAGTATAAAACCATCCTTATATTATCATTTCTCAAAGGTGTTTTTCGATATCTGCCTTAATTCTTCATCAAAATGTATTATTCAAGCATCATTTTAAAGCTTATGTTTCTCGCTATTGACAAAAATATAGACAAACGACTTAAAATTCATGTTTTCGTTACAAAAATTTACTAACCCTTTTAGTTTCAGGCATTTTCTCCCATAGTGTACCCAAAAGTGCCGACCTGATTTAGTGAATGTGAAAGGATTTCATAAAAAAAGCTGTATTTTGGTTATTTGATAAGATATCATCATGATTTTTGAATTGTTTTTCTTCTAATAAGACTTATAAATAATATTTTCTACTCTAAACATTTTTCTAATACACCAAAAAAATTTAGAAAAAATAGATTTACATACCATAACAAAAAATACAAACTCCTAACTTGCAAAATATTCGCACTGACCAGATTATAAAATGGTGAAGCTTTTCATTACTCAAAATCAGTTTTCAGATTTATGTTTACATAAACAAGCGCCTTTGAAGTTTGACAGAATCTGGATATTTACTTACAAGCAAAGTAAACTTGTTTGGAGCTGAAGCAAATTTTCCGGGTGGCAGTAAATTTTTGTGCGCGTGTTCTAACGTGACAGCTGTGATGGTTATGTTTTCAGACAGACCGATGACCAAATGTCCTTCACTGCCGACGAAACACCAGCATTCTCCAGGATTTATTGACGGCTGTGAAGAAAAGGAGAACAAATTATAACAATGTAATGAAAATGATCGTAGAATTGTATTACGAAACAAAAAATGTATAACATTAGTACGTTATTTCAGTTCAGAAAAAATAAATCTTCCAAATTCATAACTTATACCAAAAAAAATTCCACACAAATCTCACTAGAATCAATAATATCACTCATAACTAAAATAAAAACAACTTTTTAAAATACACTAATAAATTTAAAACATAAATAAATAAAAGAAACTTTAAACTAATAATAGTAAAACCATAGTATAAAAACTAATCGGTGTTACTGATCACAATGGAAGCAAGGTAAATGACAAAGCACTAAAATTGCCAGCACAGTTTTTCTAGTAGATTAGAATATTGTTCTAGCTGTGTTATACGCATAGAGCAACATGTTCCTGTGTTCTAAGCACAAAGTAATACTTTTTAAGTAATTTACTATGTAAGAAACATGCCAATAGGGATACATTTTGTGTTGATCTCGATCGAGACGTTAGCACTTTGAACTGCTCTTAGTGCTTAGCGCCCAGCAATTGGAGGATTAAAAAACAAATACGTTGTAATACTGTTGAATGGAGTATCATTTTAAAGTTTTTTTTAAAGGATATAAAAACTATTTTGTAATTATTTTTGTGATATGTAGTTTTTGAGAAATTCAAAAAAATATTGCTGCATCTACATAATGCCAGAGGACAAAAATCTGCTTACAGACTAGCGAGAGTGGATTAATGGCAGAACGGTATGCCTGGAGCAGGACATTGTATTAGACATGGTGTCCGATGCTAGGAACTCGGGCAAATCAGTGTGAGCCTTGGGACGCAATCCACAATCACCCTAGCAGAAATTTTAGTAATTACTGTGTGTGCCCATTTAAGATTGTCAAAAGGCTACAGAAATAGAGAAATCCAAATTCTCTCCAACAGTCAAGCAGCACTTAAACCACTGGACTCTACAAAATCATATCCAAACTGGTGAATGAATGTCTCTCATCACTATTGAAACTCTCCACAATAAACATGGTGGATTTGAGATGGATGCTAGGGTACCGTGGCGTATAAGGGAATGAAATGGCATATAAGTCTCTGATCAAGCCAATCCGACAACAGCTAGTAAGATTTGTTTAGCAACAGCAGAGAGTAGGGATGGGTCGGTTCCATTTTTTTTCGGTTCTCGGTTCCCGGTTCTAGAGTCAAATCGGTTCTCGGTTCTAGAGTCAAATCGGTTCTTGGTTCTATTTATTATTCAAGGAATTTAACAAGAATTTAAGTGTAAAATAGAAGATTTAATTTGAACACTGAAATGATGCGAAAACTTCTATGCGAATTTTACAGCGTGTAAAATAAATATTGATTAACTACTGGATTTTATTAAAATTTAATTTCTTGGTTAATAAATAAATAAAATAATTACAATTATTTTCAAATTTTTAGTTCGGTTTGCTTTTAAAGCGTATTATTTAATTCTTATTTTTTAGTCTGGGGACCATGATCAGTGCTCACTTATTACATCCAACAAAATTAATGAGCTCCTGAAGTTTTTGTATATCGTCGTGAATCACCCTGTACGTATTTACACACAGCGTTATTAACAACTTGATATTACTTTGTTCTAACAAGTTGTTCAGACTTCGGCGGGACTAAACTGACGCCGTCGAATGAAATTTTCGATGATTGAAGTTCCGATTATTTCTAAACTCATCCGAATTGAAGTTCAGAAACAAAACATATAATATTCCGAGCGTTAACGCAATCCTAGTCAATCGTAAAAAAATATTATGCCTAATCGGATTCCGAATAATTTTATTTGACACTTTTCTTGCGTAATTATTTTAATCATTTATTATTTTTTTTAACTTTTATGAATAATAAAGGGATTATTGATTGTTATAATCACTGATAGTAAAAAAATAATAATTTAGGCATAAATATTAATTTACAAAGGCTACATTATCTGATAAAATGAGTGCATCAAACCGGCATTCACGTCCACCATCGCCACACGATCGAGCTAAATTGCAACGTATGTCGCGTTCAGATAAACTAACGCGAAGAGTTTAGTTTTATAATAACCGAAAATGTGTGAATATTCTTTTTTTCTCTTTTGTTTTGTACCACTATAAAGGGGTCGTTTCAATTGCCGAATTCACGTCAATATTCGACATCAATCGGGTCCGGTTCTAGAACCGACTTTTTAGCTCATCGGTTCTCGGTTCCGATTCCGCGAAGAACCGGCGGAACTGAGAACCGGTATCGGGAACCGACCCATCCCTAGTAGAGAGTCTTGGACGGTAACCAAAACTATTGCCTTTGTGACTATTGTCTTTGATTGCGAGATGCTGAAACACAGACGCAAAAAGCTCTATAGAATCCAACAACCAGGTGAAGAAGAAAACACGATCTTGGAGGAAAAAATCCTGGACGTCACAAAGAGTAAAGGTTTTTAACCAGCTAAGAGCGCCAACAAAGGGGGCACAGTAAATCTAAGGTTCAGTGCAGGAATCCATCCCAAAACAAATCTCATCTCAAAACATATGAATTATTGCTGAGGAAATCAAGTACAAGAATATTCTAAACACAATGCAAAGTGAATGTTTAATTTTTACCTGTATCACATTGATTGAGTCGGAGCTACTGGACCAAGGTATGTCGAAACCAAACAATACATAGGCCATATGTACAGTAACAGATTTGGTGCAACGTATACTCAGCACTGAACCACCTACAAAAATAATAATAAATATCTGTATTCAGGTTGGTTTATACCATTTGTTACAGTGGATATGCAAGCACAATTACCACAAGTATTACACCATCATAATCACAGTATGCACAGCCTTACCTGACAGAATGCAAATAAAAAAACTCTGTGATATTTTACTGTTTTCTATGAAAAATAATTTCTTTCGATAATAGAATTCTTTGACCATTAGGCTAGTCATACAAAAGGTAACATTTTGGTGGTCATCGTTGCCCGAGCACCTTGAGCAAGTAATTCTACTGAGATCTAATAATACAAACCTAACCAAAAAGATAGGACAAAACGAAAATTAGTTACATGGTTCATAAAGAATTTTCGTATTTCCCTGATCTTTTCTCTACTTCCTTGATCAACTCACGGCATAGTCTATTTTAAAATAATTTTACTACAACATTACATTTTATTAACTTAATTTCTATTGCAAACATTGGTACCACCTCTACAGCCGTACTTCTCACATTGCCATCCACGGAAGACAAAGACAACAGGTGTATTTTTAATATACTAACCGAGTACAAATAGATTTACTTTAAAATTAACATTTTGTTTGCTAAGTGCTATGTGAAAGTTATTTTTTTAAGTTTTCACTGTTGTTAATATGTAAGTTAATATCCTATATAGAGCTAAACATTGAGAGGAAACAGTACATGTTCACTTTCACCGTTTAAATTCCCCGAGTCCATTATCTAGAACAGGGGTCTCCAAACTATTTTACCCAAGGGCAGTATTGAAATTTCGAGGTGGTATGGCGGGCCAACAGGGTCTGGGCGACTTGCCCCCTAGGGTGGAAAATTTGACACTTGGAAACAGTGTTTTTAAACATTTCCAGTCTATTTATACAAATTAATTAATTTTTAAACATAAGTTTTAAGTGTCTCTGAGTCTAACTTATATATTATGATTTTTAACTTTTTTTTATACCAACATAATTTATTTGTATTGGTTAAAGTTAAATAAAAAGTAATAAGCAAAAAAGTTAAAAAGACAAAACACTCAGGAGAATCATACTTATTTATTTAAACTTAAAATATGTAACACAAACATTTTTGAAAAGAAAATCCTGTCTTTATTTTTAGTGAGATGTGTGCAGCTGTTTTTTATTCACAATGTCTGTCCATTTTGGATTAAAATTTGTAGTTTCAATAGTGAGCATAGCTTTTAGGTGCTTATCCGACAACATTGACTTGTATTTTGATTTCACATGTGTCATCCTCGAAAAGGTTTGCTCTCAAATATATGTGGAACCAAATATAGTTATCATTTCTCTCGCAAAACTTTTTATTGCTTTGAACTCATCACTTAACGACCTGGAATAAAAACCTAAATTAAATTTAGGTATTAAAAAAAAAGAATTATTAGAACTTAGTTAAATACCTGTAAAAAGGACGAAGATCTTAATTTTTGTAACATTCGGAGAAGTATTCTTTTAAGTTTTCATTTGAACTGAAGTTGATATTGAAGTTTTGAATAAACTCGAACTGAAGTTCTGTAGGAGCATCTTCAACTTTATATTTAAATTTAAATGGATTTTGTAATAGTGATCTTTTCTGATGTAGTTGCTTCATCAAAGTCTGAAAAGCGAGTTTAAAACTCCTCACATAGTTTTGAAATAGCTTGTGCTGCATATTGAGATGGAAACGGCACACTTTTTTCACTAGCAAAGTTTTTGCAAGTTTCAAAGTGGTCCAAAACTGTTTTCCCCCTTGTTTTTCAAAAAGTACTAGTTTCAATCTGAAAGATTTCACGTGTTGAAACAAATCGTTTACAAACGAACTCTTGCCTTGAAGTTTCAAATTTAAAATATTAAGATTTGTGGTAATATCAACAAGAAATGCAAGTTTCCATAGCCACTGATCACTCGAAAGCTCTTCTACTGGCTTTCTCTGTTCAATCATAAAAATGTCAATTTCTTGGCGTAGCTCAAAAAACCTCATAAGCGCCTTTCCTCTGCTTAGCCAACGCACCTCACAATGATATGGGATGTCTGGGTACTGACTTTCTATTTCTGACAAAAAGTTCTTAAACTGTCTGTGTTTAAGAGAATGTGATCTGATGTAATTTACAGTTTTTACCACTACTTCCATTATTTCTGACACGTCAAGGGTTTTTCCACACAGTGCTTGTTGTTGAACAATGCAGTGTAACACCATTGGTTTCCCCCCTCCTGCACTTTTAACAGCATTGCACACTCTCAAAATCTAAAACAAAACTTTTTTTATTGGTGTCTGCGGGCCGGACCAAATCCTATTTGGCCCGCGGGCCGTAGTTTGGAGACCCCTGATCTAGAAGAACACTAACTTTCACAACAAACATATTGCAACATATATCTCTAAAGAATCCCAGGTGGAACTCTTTGCCCCACAAAGGCATAAAAGATCCCACTCCCAGGACTGTATAACCTTAGGGCCAGGCCCTTCATTTAACATTTGTTAAGCCTTGATAACAGATATCTGGAAATGTCGGCTGCACTCAATGTGTATGGCCAATCTCCGAAGATTAAGAACATAACAATAATGTTTGTGACCGTAGAGAAGTCTAACTTTCAAAATCAAATACAGTCTATCTTTCAAATCGTTGAATGGAAGAAATTTTCAGCTCACCAGGTAAAATTACATCATGTTTTTTAATAATTCATTTACTATTAATTATACTAGTTTTTAAAGTTCTTGAGAACATGAGGTTTTAAAGAACATGAGATACCGTAACCTAATTAATTATGTTAAACTTATTTCAATTCAGTGTCTTAATTATTATTAATTGTTTTAATTCCATAATCATTTTGTGTAACCTTTTCAAAAAGCCAAAAGGTAAAGCCAAATAAAACTGTACAGTAATGCAATAGGGCCATGATGTCCAAACTGATAATTGTGTATATTTTCTTACAAGTTTGTTTTAAATAAAAAAATGAGCCAAACTTTATTGGAACTTTAAAATCTGACATGTAAAATTAATATGGTAAAAATCAATTTGTCAAAATAGCAAATATTATTGAAATTTTGACAGTATTCTTCAAACTTAAATGAATTAATGTTATAATCGTACAGTGAGAAAATTGTAATTTCTGCAGATTAAATTTGATTCAAGTTTCATACGAAATTTGAGATACAGACTATCTATACCAATTTCAAGTTGTACGTAATATACAAGGCAAGACATTCAAGCAATAGACATTTCAACTGAATTTAGTTACAGTATCTACAACAGCTAACAGTTAGTGATTCTATATTTTTATTTTGCTAAAAAATCCATTTTACTGTATTTTATTGGTAAACCAAACTTTAAATAGAAGTGGCACAAGGGTTAGGAAATTTTAGGTACAAAACCTCCAAGAGATAAAATTAGAAATTCTTTCTTTCTTAAATAATACTACCTCAAAATAATTTTTTGTCTTTTAAGGTTTTTAGTAATTATAAAATTTTACCTTTTTATTTCTTTCAAATATTTTTTTTAATTATGAAAATTAGATAGAAACCAATAACATTTGTATAAGTGTTTATCGTTATTAAGTTTAAGTAATAAATTTTAAATTGTAAAGGGTAACCATATTTTCTAAATAGAAATTTTCAATTCTCATTTTAGATCTTGTTTATTTAGACTAACATCCTCTTGAACTTATAAACACTGCATATATATTATGTATTTTTAGCTTGTACAACGGGAGTCTCTAATGATTTAAACGGCAGTTTACAAAATAAGTTCTGCCATGATATTTTTGTATATTTGCAGCCTTAATTAGCTTTTTATTTAATTATATATATTGATCCAGGCTGAGTCATCTACCGTTTTAATTTTTTTACACGCCCAAGAGCGGTACAATACACATTTTGTTTTGGCTAAGTATCGACCGAAATTAACTGGTATTTTCATGCACTGCAGTAAAATAAAATAAAATGTCTTACCACTTGATTTTAATGCGTAGTCAGGAATATTAATCAAATCTGTCTCATGGTCAACGAAGCTCGCTGCAGCAACCTAAATCAGAATAAAATAAGTTTTAAAGAACGTAACAATTTACTTTCATCAGAAATCTGTAAAAATTATCTATTATTATCGTAAAGGCTTTTAGTTTTATATTGAAATGTGTCCAGGGGTAACAACCACTTCTGTGATTAAAAAGTTAGAACTTTTTACGCAAGCAAAAAGGACAAAAATTTACACACAACCAAGACATACACAAATGTTCACTATTAATTATTTTCACCATAATTGCACAAGCTTTAAAGTAATAACATGTTAGCATATTCTTAAACTTTAATTAGTTTCCAAGTTTGTGGAAAGTTGAGTTAAAGTTCTGTTAATAATAATTAGGAAATGGTTAGGTTAATAGTAGGTCAAGAATAATGTGGTAGATGATTAAGGAATGTTTGATGTAAGATCGTTAGAACAAAAGACAGAGCACGGAAGTAGGAAGTTATGATTACAGCATAATACAGGAACTGTAGAAATGCCTGACATTGGCAAAACACGCAACATATAGGTCGTTTATACAGGCGGAGGTTTTACTATATAAATTTGAACCTGACCTAGAATCGAGGCCAGTGTACTCGGAGGAGAGACCAGTGTGGATTGGTCGAGGAGGCCAGGGAGTTGACAGACTTACGGACAGGCCAGGGTCTGTTAGTTGAACAGGCCAGGGTCTTAAGAATATTTTGGGCGAAGTCTACGGGCCAGTGCCAACAGAGCCAGACTGAGAGGTCCCAACAGATCTCTGCATATAGGGATCAAAAGCTGGACAACGATATGTTATTCGGGACACGAAGGCGTTCAGAATACTGTGAGCGAAGTCAACAGGGCTTCTGAGAGCTGACAAATAAGGTGAGCATGCAGAGTACATTAATATTCTATTCTATATACGGTCACGTTCGGGTCTTTCAACAGAGGTGTAGGCGAGGGTTTATGCATGATAATAAAGAGCTGATATTTAGAGTAGTATGTCTTTTGGTCAACGATCAGTAAAGGAGTGTCAATAGCGATAAGATAGTGCATATAATAAATTGTAAATAATTCTGAGCGATAAAATAAAAAGTGATAAAAGTTTCATTACCACTGAACCACATGGTGTATTATTCATTAATTGTAACAAAACCAATCAACCTTTAAGGCCACTTCACACAGAACGTAGCCGATGTATTAATACGTCTTCGGCGACATCTTTCGTGCGCCGTTCGAACAGAAAGTTACGTGGAAGACGTATGCCCCCTCCCGTTCGAATTAAAGAAGTTGACTTCGAATCATCCATATTTTTTTTACATTGATATCATATTAAGTTCAAGGGACCGAAACTAATTAACGGTAATTTCAAATTAAAGACGTTAGAATTATCCAAGTTCTACTGTATTGAGAAATACAGACAAGTGGAAAATTCAAAACTCAATTTTCTCAGGCTCTCGTTCAAAATAAGACATTTGAAATTGATATATACTTTTATATAGTTTTATTTAGAACTAAATTCCAAAACATTTCACATTTTGAAAAAAATTTCAAAAAATGTTTACTACCTTTTATGTTTTATGTAGGTCTAAAGTTGAACTTTTTCCTTTCGTTCTGAACATTTTCTGTTCCTTGAGCTAATAACTTTGTAAATTTTACATCAATCAATTTTTCATAAATGAATTCTTTTAACATTTCTCTACAAAAAAAGCTTTAGAACAATTTTGGGTTGGGGTATAATTATTTGGCAAATTTTTGAAAATATGCTTGCAACACACACCAAAATGGCATGGCTTTACAAAAAATTAGCGTTAACAGTTTAATGGTTAAATTACAGTGCATACTTACTTGGTTTATGTAATACACTAGCTGAATACCCGTGCTTCGCTACAGGGAATATGTTTTTTTCATCATAAAATTCATAACTAATTGATTGTAATATTTTTCTCTCATTTTCTTTCATCTATTATTTCACAATCCAGTGAATTATAATATTCACTGGTCGCCCGTCAATCATCTTCGTTACGGTATGTGTGCCGAATAAATTAAATCAATAAAAAAAATTTTTAAATAGAGTGAAGAGCGTCTTCTTTTTCAACCGCTAAATCTACAGACTGGTAAATCACAGTCTTAGCTAGATCACCCAGATACGTTTTTAATTTGCGAATGTATAGATCGGGATTGTTTTGATCAGCTTATGTCTAAAATATTTTCTTAAAATGAATAAGTGCCAAATTTCAGCTCTCTAGCTTTAAGGAAAGAATACCAATTAATATTTATTGTTTTTAGGGGGTTGTTATTACATTTTCAACCCTTAACAGCATGTAACAAAATGTAAAACTGGTTTATTTTTTATACGTATCTTGTAAGAAATAAGTGTACAAAATTTCAGATCTATAGCTTTAAGGAAAGTATAAAAATTAATATTTATAGTTTTTAGGGGTTGCTATCACATTTTCAAAACTTTAGCATCACGTAACAAAATATAAGACTCATTTACGTTTTATATGTGTTTGTAAGAAAAAAGAAATGCAAGAAAAAACATTTCAGCTTTAAAGAAAGTAAACAAACAACATTTGTTGTTTTAGGGGATGTTTCAACCCTTAAATGCCAAATATTTTAAAATCCTATCTTAGTGCGCTTCTAGCGCCTAAGAGCAATATATGTACCAAATATATCACGTCCTTGGCAGTATTACATTAATATTTATAGATATAGGGGTTGTTCCTAAATTTCACCACTTAGCAGAACATGATAAAACGTAAAACTGGTTTATTTTTTTATATGTATCTTGTAAGAAATAAATTTAAAAAATTTTAGCTCTCTAGCTTTAAGGAAAGTATAAAAAACAATGTTTATTGTTTTAGGCGTTGTTTCAACCCTTAAATGCCAAATATTTTAAAATCTTTTCTTAGTCCGCCTCTAGCCAATATGTGTACCAAATTTTACGTTCCTAGGCGGTATTCAATTAATATTTATAGTTTTAGGGGTTGTTATCCCACACAGCATTTCACCCCTTAGCAGAATGTGAAAAAATGTATAACTGGTTTACTTTTTATATGTATTGTGTAAAAATAAATGTACAAAATTTTAGTTTTCTATCTTTAAGGAAATTATAACAAACAATACTTATTGTTTTAGGGGTCGTTTCAACCCTTAAAAGTCATATATTTTAAAAGTCTTTCTTAATGCGCCTCTAGTGCCTATGACAAATGCGTGTACCAAATTTCACGTTCCTAGGAGGAAGTTTCTGTTTAGATATATAACAAACAATATTTATGGCTTTAGGGGTTGTTTCAACCCTTACAGATAATATATTTAAAAATTCTTTCTTATTGCGCCCCTAGCCCCAGTAACAAATATATGTGTACCAAATTTTACGTTCCTAGGATGTAGTTTTTTTTTTAGATATATAACAAACAATATTCATGGTTTTAGGGGTTGTTTCAACCTTTACAGGATAAATATTAAAAAAATATTTTTTATTGCTCCTCTAGCCTATGTGACAAATAAATATGTGTACCAAATTTTACGTTCCTAGGCAGTAGGGTTTTTAAGATATATACCAAACAATATTTATTGTTTTAGGGGTTGTTTTAACACTTAGAGACCAAATATTTAAAAATCCTTTCTTAGTGCGCCTCTAGTAATATGTGTACCAAATTTCAAGTTCCTAGGTGGTATGGTTTTTGAGATACTGTGATCAGTCAGTGAGTGAGTGGGTTTTGGATTTTATATATTAAAGATTAGCAATTTCTTGCCACGCCAGTTCCTTTACATATTTATCTCTGTAATTCTCTATCATAACACCCCAAAGGGCTGGACGCTTGCTTACTTCATCAATCAAAACACTTACCATACTCATAACTGCACTTAAACAAATCACAGTATAAACAAACTCCAGAAAGCGGACAATATCCACATAGAAAAACGTGGTGAAAACAGCTCAGTGCGAGTCGAGATACGTTTGCGGCGCTTAGCTAGCCGAGGTATTTTGCTTTTCCGTATTAATACGCCACCGACGTCTGCTGCGTATTAATACTCTTGTGTGAAGTGACCAATTTGAT